>JAWZYV010017881.1:0-30480 GCA_038373885.1 Cheiracanthium punctorium | reverse complement strand
AAATAAATATTTCGTTTAATGACTAAAACTATTTTTTTTCACTAACAGAATTACTTATCGCAGAAATTTTCTAAATCAGCTTTAAAAAGTTTGTTATCTCACCAATAACTTTTAGCTTCAGGGCAGACTTCAGAATACTCGATTTCGTTTTATTTATTAATTTATTTTTTATTTAGTTAGTTATAAATACTTCTATAAATATTTCTCCTCTAAGAAGTGCAAAACATTTTCCCCACAAACTTTCAACAATTCTTTTTTGTTGTTGTTGTAAGGAGAAGGTTGAATTTTAATAAATTAGTGCATTTGTATTGCTCTAAATTAAATATTCAAATTATTTTAAACTTTTATTTCTTTAAAGAAACGTAACAAGCTTGATTTTTACGTATTTTACAGTGGTAAATTGAATGTTATCAATTTGCGGTATGTACTCAAGGATGGATTAAAGGGAGGGGAGGGGGTGCAAACGTCCTTTCCGAGAAAAAAGAAATTAATGTAAAAGATCCTATTTTACTTCCTTAAAATGGATGTATATGTAAATCTTCCAACTAGCCGCCTTCACCCACAAAATTGTGCTAATCCGTTCACTGCATTCTTAAATTTAGCTTAAGATGAGCTTCTGTGTGCAAATTTGAAGCTGCATTTTCTGCATATGAACTAGTTCAGCAAACTCATGGGTCTTGGTATTGTGAGAAAATTCTCAATTAAAAAAATTAACTTAAAATAAGGACGCTTACAATCTGAAATTTCACGATGAATGTCAAACTTCGTGACCATTTGGCAGATTCTGGGACATCTTTCCCAAAAAGTTTCTTTATCCATGATTAATTAATGATTTTTTAATGATCAGTATAGGGAAACTCCTGGGATACACTTTTGACAGCTACTAAGTAGAATCCAAGAAACATTGGGTGTAGATTTGCCAACTGCCCTGCGAGAGCCAGGACGTCCCGTTTCTAGGGCTTTAGAGGACAGATGGTGCGTGCGGGACGCCAAACGGCCCGTTTTTTGAATAGAATAAGTAATTTAATAATTTGACAAATTATGATGAACTCAGAAGAGATTTTATAGACTAAAGTTCCTTTTCCAAGTAAGTAACATTATGATTTCAATAAAAGTGGTTGAAGATTATTGTTGTTGTATTTTTTCCTATTAAATAATTATTATAATTTTAGTAGAAGATAATATTTAAGTCTTTTAAGTTTCTTTTACAAAGATATATTATGGATATCTTCTTATGGATTGTTTTAATTAAATGCAAGAGTAAAAAGGGTTTTGTTTTTGTTTGTGAAAGAAAATGAAATAAAATGTTTATTTAAGGAAAATAAATAATATGTTTATTTAATTTAATTGCAAATGATAGTACTATCATTTGCAATTTTTCTTTATAATTTTCATTATGAAGAAGAGAGATGGAAGACTCTAATAATTAATGTTCATTTTTCATTATTTTGCCTGATTGTTAACTATGTTATATGAATAATTATGCGGAAGTATATTAATAATCATAGCATGCAATAAAACTATTTAAAGTGTAAAAATTAATCGTGTTTCTCGCCTTCCGGTAATAAGTAAACTGGATCCCGCTGTTTATAGCAATGTCCCGAATTTTAATCGCGAAAATCCGTGTATTAAAGTCAGAAAGCCTAATTGAGTGCTTAGCTTTTTTCTGCTTCATGTTGAAACACAAAAAGCTAAGACGAGAACTTTTAACGAAGAGTAGAAAAACGAGAAATTAAATTGCTTTGAATGCTATGTGTTTTATTCAGTCTGTTTAAATTATGTATGGCTATTTATAACAAAAATAAAGTGAGACCGGTTTGATGGAGTTACGATTCTCTTAAAATACCATACTTTGTGAAAATTTGATTGAACGTATTTTACATTTATATGACTTCGGTGGCGAAATCCATTAAGTTCGTATAACAACTCCAATTGCAAAAAAAAAAGAAGACAGGTATAGAATTTAGCACAATATTCTAAAATTTTGAAATATATTTCTAGTTTCAGTTAATACGTGTTCTGTTCCACTAGTTTCGTTTCAAGAGTTTCCTAGATTGAATTTTTCATTTCAAAACTTCTTCCCCATACAAAAACTTGGTAAGACAATCCAGAATCGCATTTGCTTTCGTAAGAAAATACGTATGTGAACTATTTCCTCAAATTTTTAACGAGATCTTTTTATTTCCCTAAGTAATAATGATTTATATAGTTGGAAGACGAACACACGCAAAAGTAATAAAAAGCTAATAAACATTTTTATTGCCAGTGTTGGAAAATGAATGTATTTACCCGTAGAAAGAATATCAAAAACAATGAGTGGTAACCATAAGTGATTTTCTTTCTGGCGTGATATACGAATTAAACTGTTTGCTACATAAAACCGATATGAATTTTCTTTTGTGTGTGTGTGTGTGTTCCGTTTTAAAACTTAAACTACAAAAACATTTTCAAAAAATATATTCATATTTATAAATACATATTGCCGATACTGTCCAGCTAAGTCTGCATTCACGATTCCCCCCCCCCCCCCAAGAAAAAAAAAATCTTAATCGAGCCTAAACATATATCAACTTTTTTACATCCTTAGATATTTTGCGGCCCGGTAAAAGTAATTCTGATTGTTTTCATTAAGTTTAACGGACATTCAGAGGATTTAAGCTTAAACTGTAGAAATTTATAAAAACACTAAAATAAAAAATCTAAATTTTTATAAATGGATAAACTGATTATGATTACCTGTGAAACTTCCAACAAACTGAGGAAAAACCCAATTTATTTTTGTGTTTTATATGTGTGATATTACCCATTTTTAAAGTATTAACTGACAGTGCAGATCCTTCTTCAGCTCTTCCCTCTTCCTAAGTAAATAAGAATTTAAAATTTTCTCCTGTGGGCGGGTCTGGCTGTCTTTCACACTCCTGCGCATATCCTTGAAACATGCATAAATTGACTGTCGAGCGATTTCAAGTTTAATTCGTTCTGAGTTTTTAATAAAAACGTTTTGTCAAAATTCAAAGTTTTGTTAAATCAATCTGGTTGAATCAAACAAATTTCTGTTAAATCAAGAAAATAAAGCTACCAGACTACTTAACAAATTTTGTTGTATTCAACAAAACATTTTTTTAGCGTGCATATATACTAAAGAATAAAAGAATAAGTACTGTCTTAATATATAATTCAATAAACACATAATTTACAAAACGCTAAACCTGTGGCAATTGTTATATTTACCGCGTTATTCCTTTTTAAAGTATTGAGCAATTATCGTGAATTAGTGATATATTGTACTTAGGAAGAAGCATAAGATATATATTTCACATTTAAGGCAACTTACCTGGGATAATCAGAATCATCCAAACAAATTTCTTCCGTAAGTCTATCACATCTCGGATCCAATGACCATTCGTTCGGTTTGTAGATGAATTTTGGTTGTCCCATTGGTTCATTAGTCTTCATAGATCCTACGTAGTTTGTAGAAGGGGATTTTCTGCTCATCTTGTAAGCCACTGGACGAGGAGGATTCCGTCCAACTGGTTGCAAATTCAACAATTCCTCGCTTTGAAGAAGTTTATAAATAGCATTATCGAGAATGTCATCAGATATTTTCCTGTCATTGTCAAATTTAGGGTCTTCCATCTCTTGTTCTTCTGTATATGTTGGTTTGTATGTTCCCATTATAATAGGAATAAGCTCTTGGGGCAGATCCGGTAGTGACACAATCCTGCCTTTTAATACTCGAATAACAGGTTTGGATTCTTCAATTTCCTGATCCTCATAGGGAGTTACCATTATTCCAATATGTCGCTGTTCTGCCGACGAAAGAGAGTCTGAAGACCTCACGGTTTTCTCAAGTTTTGTACCGTTAGTACTCACGTTACTTAAAGCGAGAATATTTTGAATAAGTCTGGCAGTTAAAACGTTTTTTAGGTACTCTATGGTGCTATTTTTCAAGGATCTTGAATCGATCTTTGAATTGTCATCAAGCGATTTCTCAGTACTTCTGTTTACTTTGCTGTGATTTAAGTTTCTAAAAAACATCTGACGTTCTAAGCGTATTTGTTGTGCCATAGGCGATGCTATAAAATCTGAAAAAGACATTACATCCTTTTCTGAAGTGTCCGATCTGGTATCGTATGTTCCATCTGAAAACATTTCATAAACTGGAGCCACTCTAGATTCCTTTTCTTTCGTCTGGATTTTAGGAAATTGCGAAGATAGTGGGGCTGGGGATTTAGTTCTCCATCGAGAAATTCGTGGTCCGAATGCTTGGGTGTCATACCTTCCATGTCGTTGTGACGCATTTGAACTGGGCGGGTCATCTTCTGTCACATTTGCAGAAACTGGAGTATCTTTAGCGTTATCTGAATTGTTCTTTATATCTTGTTTGAGCAGTGGTTCAGCATGAAGATTTTCGCCATTGATAAAGTGAGCTTCTCGCTTACGCCGAGACGAAGGAGAGTTATCGTCGGTGTGTTCTAGAGCTCTAGGTCCATATCGCGGTCGACCCAACTTCTTTGGTAGTTCATTCACAGTAATTTGATCTCTAAGTACCAAGGAAGGTTTCCTTATTAATTGAGTCTGAAACTGACGAATTTTGTTAAGGTTGGAATCAGATGATGAAGCATCAGGGAGGAATTGTTTATCTTTGCCTTGATTTTCTGCAACAATATTTCTTGGAGTTTCCGTTTCATTAAGGAGTTTGTTATTAGAATTTTCTGAGTTTTCCTTATTTGTTTCATCTCCTGTATCTTTCTTGTAAAGATTTTCTAGTTTGTAGATAGTTCCCAGCTCACTACTTTCATTTATTCTTTTATTCTCGTTGAAAACATTCACCTTTGAAATTTCTGGTTTTACAGTGTGCTGTTTTGGTGCAGCTGACAACGGATTGGCACTTGCAATTTTCGAGGGTTCTTTATTATTTAAGCTGGTTGAAATTCCGTCTTTTGGGTGGTACTGGCTATTATTCTGAGATACCTGTGAATTTTGATTATTTCGTTTAACTGCTTCCCAATGGTTTTCTCGCCTTTGATTATTTGTAAAAATTGGTTCTGCTTTCATATTTATATCGCCATTACGAATTGGAATTGATATAGGCTTCAAGCTATGCTGTTTTTGAGATACACTTGTTGTAACACTAGATGTGCTGTACTTCACGTTCACGATGGGGTACATTTGATCATTTCCTGTGGAACTGTACAATCTCTGTCCCTCTCCTGGAATTGTTTGTTCTCTGTTCGGCAACCTCCTCTTAGCTTCACCCGGTACACCTCCAGCAATAACATCCGATCTTCGATTATGCTGATAATTCGGTACAAATATAGGAGGTCGATAGAACGTTCTTTCTGGTATCACGGGATTTCTGTTATTCTGGTGAAAGCCTCCACTATGGGGCCGAACTCTTTGTTCGTTTTCATTCAGAAAGTTCCTTCGATTAATGGGTGGGATGTTTCTATTCCCTTCGTTCAAATGGTATCTTCTGTTAATTGATGTACGAGTATTTGGGATTCCATTCTGTTCATCAATTCCGTAGTATGGTGTTCTGAACTGGGGATTTATCCTTACATTTGTATGGACTACCCTTCGCGTGCCATTTGCGTTCTCAAAACTGAAACCGTCAGGTCTTGCAATGTGAGAGCCATTCACTCGTCTATGCCCTATTCTTCGTATTCTTACGGCAGAATTTTTGCTAGTGTCTAGTCCTGCACTGACTACAAATTCGGCAGCTGTGTCACCAGGTGTTCCGTAAGAGTTCTGCCTCTGCCTGAGATGTTCTCGGGTAATGATGACTGTTGGCAATCTCCTGCGACTGCTTACTGGTAATGATCTTGCTTCTTGTGCGTAGGTGAATGATATGAACAGACAAGCACTGGCGAATAAGCACGATAGCTGAAACAAAAAGAAGGAAAATTACTATTTTTGCATAAATATCCATCAGATAACATAGACAGTTGTCTGTACAAGAGCTAATACTTTGCAATTTTAACTCAATCCTTTCTGTGTCTTAATGCCTTCTAAATATCATTATGTTCAGTAGCTATTTTTTATTGTTGTTATAACTGTCATACATTTTTTTTAAATTGTTCATTCAATTCTTAACTTATATACGTTCATACAGATCACGAAAACTATTGGAACATAAATGTTAAGAATTGGAAATTTGAAAATCTCAGATTACGGACACTAGCAATCTTGAAAATGAAAGAAGTGCAATCTTAGTTAGCAAAGATTGGATAATACACAAAAGAAGTCCTAGAGGTTCTTTTTTTTTTTAAATCTGTATTCAGATTAGGATTGGTAAATGGTCGCCTGGTCAGACACAAGACAGCCACTTGCATTTTTTAGCATTTTTATTTGCGAACTTCCTTTCTTTTGAAATAATGACCTATACTTGACTATAGTGACAACTTGACTATAGTGGGTTCAAACAAATGATACATTAACACATCGATTATAAAATATTACCGAAAGAAATAGAATTTTTCAATAGTCATAACTAGATAGAAAATAAAAGAAATTAATAATATATAACTTTGTATAAAACGCATGTAAGGAAATAAAAATTGTATTATAGCTTTAAAAATATCGAAAAAGTCTTCCTTTGTTGGCAGCTATCATAAAGACTTAAACCTCTTGAAACATTCTTGTTTTTACATTGTCGTTAGATATAAATTTACTTACATTTATTTCAGTGTTTTGAAATTGTAAAAATAAAAATAATGTCACTGAATCCCCCCCCCCCATTTTACTGCTCTTCACAGAATGTAATGCGTAAGGAATCGTTTGCCCGTCCTTTAATAAGAAATATAGTACGTTGTGCATATCCTGTCAACAAAAAAATCAATTAAAAGCATACAGTGGGCGTCAGTGTAACTAAATTTTGTAGTAATCCAAGAATGTTTATGGGAGTTAAATCAAGAGCAGACGCAGTCATAAACACATTTCAAATGTGTTATAAAGTCATTACAACGTTTTCGCACATTACTTCTCTGGGTGCTTCATCTAAAACATTATTTTCAAGATGCAAAATAGTTTCCATATTCATGTAAGCACCGTTGCGCATAACTAGCTGAAACTCTCTACAAAACTCAAATCTGTTTTAAATAAATCCCTGAATTTTCAAGTTCTTAAGAATCTGACATACCGCTAAGTAACCTGCAATTGAAGTTAATGAAGACAAATTAGAGCCACTTTCTCCAATATTTTTGCTTCCTTCGTTCCCCGGGATTAAATGTTATGCGAACCCTGTTGATGCTTTTTAAGCTCGTTTATCAGGGCGTAATAAGTGCGCTAGGAACAGCTGATAATTATGACCAGCGTAAAGATGCTAATTTAAGTGTCAAATTTAAAGGATGGATAAATATCAGCTTTATGGCTAGTTAAACAACTTGCATATCCTTAACAACTTATGCTCCAATGCATTTCTGTCGAAAAAAAAATTAAGAGGGTCAATTTTTCATTTTTTTTTTTTTATAGAAGTACAGAGAGTTTTCAATAAAATGTTGTCATAGGTGTCATGAAGCGCACCTGCAGAAAGGCAAAATATAGGGATTTAGAGATCCTCCCCCATAGATATTACCTTTAAGCACAGCAAAAACTTTCATTTTAATACAAATCTTAAAAAATGTAATTTTAAATGTGACGCCTTAAATTTAAAATAGCGTTTGAACGAGAAAACTTCTTTCTATACAGAAACATGATGTATTTAAGCGAAAAGCATGATAAATGCTTCGGTTATAAAACGCTTTCTAACACGATTTTTCGTGCACTATTGCTTAATGCATAGATGACACATTCGCTCCCATCGTTGCTTCCCGTCATGAGCCTAATATTGAAAGATTATGGGCACATAACGAGGAATCACTTCCGTTGATTCTTTATATATATATATATAGAATCTCGATGTATTTCATAGAAAATCGTAGCAAACGCATCGGTTAAGAAACACTTTCTAACACGATTTTTTGCGCTTACACTATTGCTTAACGCATAGACAACCCATTAGCTCCCAACGTTGTTTCCCGGCATGAGTCTGTGATTGAAAGACGATGGCCACAGAGGAGAGATTCGCTGCCGTTGACTCTTTGCAACGACGGAGCAAACAGTTTAAACCAAAGAAGAATCTAAAATGTTTGCCTCTTTTATCGTGGCCCTTGGAGCCTTATCTGTAAGAGTTGTTTAGTTAGATCCTGTAGAAAGACTATAAATACTACATTACTGTCGAAGATTGTTTTAAAAAGAGTTTTTTCAACACATCTAAAATGCTCATTGTTTTATTGAGAGAAGAGCGTCTCTGAAATACACTGTCACAAAATCACTGTTCATGGAGCGTCGTGTTTTGGAATTATTTCCTCCTTGTTTGCTCCTGTTAAAAATCTATTCATGCTACATACGCAATTTTCAACACAGTACATGCTGCAAGAGTACATCTTATATGTAACAACACTGTATGACTAATAATTGAATTGCATAGTTTAGTAACAAAGAGCACCAATCTCAAAATTTATGTATAGAAGGTAAAATAATTAAAACTTAACTAATTAAAATAATTAAATAATTAAAATAACTCATAAAAACATTTTTACGTGCGTTATTTTATTTTGATAATTTTATATAGCTTATTGATGTTCTATTTTACTCAGAAGAAAATCTTTTTTCTTTGTGTATTTTACATGTGTATCTATCTATATGTGAATGTGCGCGAGCAGAAATATATATTCAAACCTCCACCCTCCCAAAAAGATATTTCTGCAGGATAGTGTTTCATAATCTGTGGTTTTGTGATGATTAATCTTCTACATAACGTTCTGTAAAAAGAACTAAAAAAGACGGCAATTATTTTCTTTGAAAATTGCTCTGGTTCATTGTTTTTCATCACCTGAGAGTTTAAAAAAAAGGACATAACGATTAACTGTTCCTTGTAAAGAACAACTTAAGTACAGGTAGCTATTACAAATTCTGAACATGTTTCTCGCTACTTTGTTATCAGGTTAAGAAACGCTTTGGACTACGCACGTAAGTTTCAGAGTAAACAGTAATTTAATAAAAGACAGGAATCATCACAAAAAATAAAACTGGTTTTAAGACATGTAAGGTCAATGTTCATTAAAACAGCTGTTAAAGACGTAGGGTGTTGACAGATTCAAGTGACAATTTACAGTTGACACGCCGTAAATATAGGGTCTCTAATTCCTGAAACTGTAATCTGCCGACAGAAGAAGATAAGACAGTTTTTATATTTTAGGATTTCTATATATTTCCTATTTAAAGGACACATAAAGATCACTGAACTGAAGAAATGAACTCGGAAGAAAGAAATAAAAAAAATTAAATCATCGTAAAACTAATGGCCGTAATAGCAATGTTAAAATATATGTGTTTGTCAAGATTTTTTAGATCCCTTTTCGTCTTTAAAAAAAATCACTGAAATGAGCTTAACAAGGCTCACGAAAGTTAGTTTTACACCAGAGCATAAAACATTAAAGCTCCAAACGTGTTCCGATTTACAAGGTGTCGACACCCTGATTTCAAAATTAAAAAATCTCAAAAAGAAAAGTCAATATAGAAGAATGGGTATGGCAGCAAATGGCATGTTTATTGTGTAACCTGTAAAAATTTATGCAGTACTTTCGAAATGGAATCAGAATGGCTGCTAACTAACTGTCAGTGGTTTACGCAGGTGGGATTTCCTTTAAGGGGAGAGGGCGTTATGAACGTATTATTGGTGTTAAAAGTCGTTGGTGTTAAAAGTCGTAATCTTCATGCTGAAAATTAAAAGTTTATGGACTTTATGCAAGAATCGATGCAGACAAAATCTGAATCCGTTTTACAGCCCCTTCACAAAATTACAATTGATTTAAACGGCACCTTCCCACAATTGCAATCGATTAAAACGGCCCCTTCACAAAAAAACTACAACAACAATAGATTCAAACAACCTTTCTTTAGCATTATACCATATATTTTAATTTGTTTTGTAAATTATTTTAAGAAAAAAAAGTAACTTTCACAAAAATCGTCCGTACTGCCAGCTGTGTCAAGAAAGGACCATTTAAGCATAAAGACCACTTAACCATATTTTTGCGACTAGTAGGTGAAAGCTCTTAGAAGAGGTGGTTTCAAGGCTCGACCACCGCGCGTTAAAGGGTTAAGGGTATTCAAGGGGGGCGTGACAGCCTCGTCGCCCACCCTTGGATCGACCATTGCAGAAAAGAACTTTTGGCTTAATAAAATATTTACTAAATTGTGATATTTTTTTAATCGGTCGGAAACATTTCTTTTCGTGTATTAATATAATATACCCGGCAAAGTATTAAGTTCCCGGCAATTCTTATTAAAGCAAATAGTAAAAATTCATAAACGGGCGATATGCGACCGATGATTGTTTTGAATGCATTTAAATAAATCCTCATCGAATACGTCTTTTTTAAAGAAAACAGAAGTGTGTTATTAAACTCACAGTAATAAAAGCTTTATGCACACAATTAATGCATGTAGTATATTTCTCTTTAATGCATTCACATATGAACACGTTTTTATCACCTCTTTTAAATACATAAATGAAACGCTTATAAGGTATTAAATTGAAAATCCCACAAGCAACTACTTTTAGTTTCAAAATAATTTCACGTTATATAATTTTATATGTATTTTAATAATTTTTATTCTTTATTATGTAAATAAAATTTTAAAGATCAAATTTTCTTATTACAGCACGTACAGAAAGTGTTGCTTTAAATGCATAGTTGTTTAGATTGTTCAATTATTTAATTTTATTATTGTTACTAGCCGCGTGCCCGTTCTTCGCGCGGTAGGAAACGAATATATTTTCCTAAAATATAATCGTACCTGTGCAAAAACAAAATCTAAAAAAAAAAGTTCAAATAGTCCCTTTATTAGTAGGACTTAACAAAAACAGTTCGAGTATATACTTAACAAAGTAATAAATTACATTATAATTTCTTGTCATGCGTAAAACACGGCTTTAAAAAAATTAAAAAGTCGCGAAATTCCGTTCCGTGTTCTGCGGTGTAAACTCTAAAATAGAAAGACAGACATAGAAAGAAATAAACTCGGACACGTAACTCGGATAAATATTGACTGTTTATTGGTTTCTATATTTACAAATTCGCAGCTGTTGTACAGGGTTGATAGTGAATATTTGAATTACGTGGTCATGGAAAACTGAATCCAGATTTAAAAACATTCAGTTAGTGAATATAACTCAAAAGGCAGAAGACAAGATGCTTTCTAAACGGAAGGCTTGAATAGTTTATGACAGAAAGTACCGTTATCCAATGATTGAATATCTACGTTGAGATGGTAAGAGATGGCTCTTTCTGCAGACGCCTGTGAATTGTTAGTGAAGAAATGTCCTGCGTCTTCTTGTGATAAGTTTGTATCACTTATTCGGAAAACTATAATTCTAGAGTTTTGAAGAGCTTTGAATATTTGCTTAGAACATACTTGAATTCGAGACGTGATGGCCAGAGAAATGCTCCAGGGACTAAGCTGAAAGTTCAATTCCTTCCAAGCAGATCATACGGCAGATGATATCGTTCTTGAAAAAAACAAAAGGTTGAAAATTGAAAATATTTCCTCCCTGGATTTAGAGAACGATGCGATGGTAGGAGCTGGCTCTTCCTTCAGACGCCCGTGGGATTGTTCGGGGGAAAGGTTTCAACGACTTGAATAGTTTATGACAAAAAATATCGTTATCCAGTGATTGAATATCTACAATGAGATGGTAAGAGATGGCTCTTTCTGCAGACGCCCCTTGTTAGTGAAGAAATGTGCAATGTGCAACTTGACGCTGCTCACAATGGACTCGCTATGGCACACAATTGGAAAACGATGATCCCCGACACTTTATAATCTTGATGTCACGGAAGATGGAGATATTTGTAGTAACGTAGTCACATTAAAGTACAGTAACCGGAGAACTGTTCATGAATAAAGTTCCTGGTCTATCACTGAAGAAAAATCATTCGTTGAGACTGCAGCGTATAGACACTGAAGACTCTTTCTCAGGACTTTTAGAGCTTCCCCAGACTTCGATGGGTCTTAAAGTTGTTCATTTTTGATTGAATGAAACATAGTACATACAGCTGCTATTATATTTTAGTGGTGAACTATTACGACTATTGAGGAGGAAGTCTGCCGAGTAGATTTAGTTTGTACTGTGAGGCATGCTGTTGGGTGGTGCTGTGTGTGAATTGGTGCTATTGAGCATTACAATGTGTTTGCTAAATATTTAATGGTTTTAAATTGGAGGTGTATGGGCTCATTGGGTGATTATGGGTTTTTTCGGATGCAGGAGAGGCGAGAGAAAAATTTACGGATACGTCTGAATTTCTTTTTACGGTATGTAATATTGGTAAAGTCGTTAAGTGGTGGAACAGGTGGTGGGAATCGTGGAGTAGGAGGTGACGGTGTGGTAGGTGGGAATGGATCTGGTGGATTGTCTGAGTAGTATGGCTGTGGTATGAGATGATAAGGCATGGGTGTGATTCTGATATGTCTGGCGTATCCAGAAAAGTCGGGCATGGGTTTTAATCCTCTAATATATAGCATTGCCTCGGGTGTGGGTCTACTGAAAGAAGTATTGGCTGTTGTGTATGATGAGATGGAATGCGTGTCACTATTACATGTTGCGTAAGAAGAAACGGAATGTGTGTCACTAGCTGTTGTATAGGATGAGGTGGAATCTGTGTCACTATTGTCTGTGGTGGGTGTTGTACTTACTACCGGGGACTCCTCCTCCTTCACCACTGGCACACCCGAGACGACAGCAGGGGGCCGAACAAAAACAAAACGAAACAAAAGTTTTCGTACGAATAAATGCAGTATAATAAAAGCTCCAAAGAACAGCAAAAAAGACGCCATACTTCGAACAAGGTCTGATATAGACTGAAGTCATTTGTTGAAGTTCCATAACTTTACATTGTTATGTGGAAAATGCCATAATTTGAAACATGCAGTTTGATTGTTACGTTCTTTTTTTCTCTATTATTAAGTAACAATACTGAAATAATGTTTAAAAAATGATGTTTTGCAAATGTTATGAATAAATATGTAAACAAATGCCTGTTTTTCCTCTTTTTCGGTGCAGTATTTAAAAAAAGTGATATTCGTATTTTTTTTTAAATCGTATTATAGTCGTATTCTCGCACCATCACGTTGTCATAAGTAACAAATTTAACAATGCAGTGTTGAATGTCGGCTATTTTCATTTCTTCAAATAAGGCAAAACACTTTTTTTAATCTGTCGATCAGTTCTTGCTGGACATGCGCTTTATAGAGGCCACTGAACTTAATTATCAACATAAGGATTACGCCAGAACAGCAAAAAACTTTACATCTATTTATCTTGCCAATGCAATCAGATCTCGACGTGCGTCCCGCAATGGCCTAGTCGCTAATCCCCGTTCCCATAAGAATACGGAAAGAGAAGCAGCACCGGCTTGCCCAGTGCTTGGAAGGGTGAAAACCTCTCTCGGCTGGGCTGCTATGGGACCGTGTACACCAATAGGAGCTGATGCACGTAAAATCTGTCCGTGACTCCAATGTCCTCCCTGTTAACCCTTTCGTTCCCAAGCTTTGATTTGGAATGCTTGCTCAAAAATCCCGGAAACGCCCGAGAAATGTTTTTATATGCTTTCCCCCACCAAACACGTTTCTTTTGTACCTGTGTAGATATATCTCTGTCAAAACAGGCGTGCAAAGAATCAGTGGTAGTGCCTCCCCCGAAGGATTTGAAAAGCCCCCTTTCGTAAATGCAGCTGATCACCCAAAGGGGGAAGAGGGTTACAATAGCAAACACGAGAAAGGGGTTTTTCACACTTGACATTTGTAAATGGATATTGCAAAGCGCGGGCGGGACGAAGCTTCGTCCTGGCGTAAGGCCGGATCTGGGAGCGTGCATTTTAAGCCGGCACGGGCGGATTGAGAGCGAAATGGTTAAAGCGATACCTCTGTGGGTGCCGATTTCAGGTGCTAGGTCTCTACTCTGAATTGGGCCCAAAATGAGGAGAACCCGAGCGAAATCGAACTTCCTCCCACTGGGGCTCCTTACAAGAAAAGCCATCTCCTTTTGTCCGTCGCCGTCCTATAGGAAGGATCTGGCACCGTTAGCGGTTGCTAGAGGGCATAAGACAAAGCAAACAACAGATCTCGATGTTGACAAAATGAATTCAAATTCCTCTTAATGTCTGGTTTGAGCTAATTAAAAAGTACAAATTTTGGGATTTCAAAGTAACATGCTGTTTTATTCTGTGCATTTTAAATATTTGGCGTATATATGAATTTGATACCAGGAGTATTACTCAGGGAATATTGTGAAATGTCTATTGACAAGTGTTAGAAGAGAAAATTTCATTAGGTTGGCTCGGAAGATACCTATAAAAATGTTTGAGGGCAAAGATTATCATTGAAATGTCAATATACGGAAATGTTTCGAAACCTTTTAGTTTCGAATTACGAATGTTTTTCTCTTTTTTTAACAAAAATGAAATATACTGTTTTTTATATATAAAATGTATTTATTACGTTAAAAAAAGTTGCTCTCTCACAGCACATCGAGATAAAATATCCTTATAAATAAAAATGAAATTCTGTTTGTTTGTTTGTTTGTTTGTTTGTTTGTGGATTTGATTCGTATACAAATCCACAAAAATGGACCTATCGGCCTGAAATTTAGCACAGATATGTAAAATAATATAGAATAAATCACAGTCCACTTTAAAACTTTGAAAGTCCACCCGTTCCCGGAATTTAAGAGATTTTTTATGCTCTTCACGCAAAAATCTTTCCGTAATTGTAACCCCTGTAGTGAAAAAAATGTGAAATAAGGATCGTGGTTGCCATGTGTGGCGATTTTGCCGAATAAAATGTCGTTCGTATACAAATCCACAAAAATGAACCTATCGGCCTGAAATTTAGCACAGATATGTAAAATAATATAGAATAAATCGTAGTCCACTTTAAAACTTTGAAAGTCCACCCGTTCCCGGAATTTAAGAGATTTTTTATGCTCTTCACGCAAAAATCTTTCCGTAATTGTAACCCCTGTAGTGAAAAAAGTGTGAAATAAGGATCGTGGTTGCCATGTGTGGCGATTTTCCCGAATAAAATGTTTTAAATTCTCAAAGTAAAAATAAAAGAATAATAATGATTTTTTTTGTTATTTTATATTCGTAAGGTTATTTTTTTTTTAATTATAATATCGTGTGCATGGGAAATCAGAGCAGGAATGTAATGCTTTACACGCAAAACAATAAGAATTGAAGATTTCCGAGGCTAATGTGTAAATTCTTTTAGTTTGGCGAAAAAAATAAAATGGCTAAAATATGGATTTTGAGTAAGTGAGTTCTAGCGGTTTGCACAGTTTTCGGCTTTGCGCAATTTATTGAGAGCTTAAGGAAATAGATTTTTGAAAACAAGTGCAAAGGTTTTATTAGAATACAGCGTTAAATTTTAAAGATCCGTGAAGAAATAATGCAGTTATTAAGGGATTTCAAGCGATCTAACTTCAGAATTCTCGCCAATTGAGTACATTGATTTAAGTTGGGTGAATTCCGCCAAATTTCAGAAAATTGAAATCTTCTCATTTAGTACATCGGAGTAACGATGAATAAAACACATTATAGTTGATAATTTAAAAAAAAAATCGGCTGTATTAAGGGATTCCAATTTTCAAATAACTCTCTTTGGCTACTCTTTGGCGGTCGAACCATTTCCCATATTGATTGCTGCTAAGTCAATGCTTCGAATGATTCCCTGAAAAAACTCTTGCAAATTGGCGTATGTTGGCACTTTGGCGAGGCTTAGATTTGAAACAGGATTTTATTTGAGACTGGTATATATAATAACACTGGTTATAGATAAAAATGAATGTTGGTATGTGTTTATGAGGTTGAAAAACTCCAGCACCGTTGAGCACCGTTGCACGATGAACTTTGGTTCACCTAAGTCTTTTATGATGGAGAAGTTTTTTATGCTATCCGTTTTCCTTAACTTGCCACTTGGTGCCGCAGCACAACGTTGAATTCTATTCCGTTTAGCCGTTTGCTATGCGAATATCGTCCAACCGATTTCGATGAAATTTGGTACACGCGAATATTAGAACACGGAGAATATTTTTCACTATCCATTTTGCTGTAACTTGCCGCTAAATGGCGCTGCAAAGCATCAACTTCTATACCGTTCGACCGATCGGCATAAAATTTTTTATACTTACACATTTGAGCACGAAGAATATATTCTAACTGCGTTCCTTTTGATGTTACTCACCACTAGATGACACTGCAATGCATTATTATTTTATTATTTTAACTCGCCACTAGATGACGCTGCAGCAGGCCAAATTCTTGATTATTCAAACGGTCGCTATGAAAATCAGTATACATAGCTATTTGAACAATGAGAATATTTTGGCGTTATCCATTTTGCTATAACTCGCCACTTGACGGCGCTGTAGCAAATCATTACTTTAATTAACTACTAGATGGCCCTGCAGTGTATCATTTCTTGACTGTGCAAATAATCGCTATGAAAATAGGTATACATAGATATTTGAACACGGGGAAGAGTTTGGCGCTATCCATTTTCCTATAACTTGCCACTAGATGTCGCGTCAACACATGAACTTCAGGACTGTCCAGCCGATAGTCATGAAAATTCGTATACATCGATATCTGAATGCGAAAAATATTTTCGCCGTATCTGTTTTGCTAAAACTCGCCACTAGATTGCGCTACGCCGCATGGCCTTCTGCACCGTACAAACGATTGCCTTGCAATTCGGTATGCATGATTATTGGACACAATATAACGCGATATCCACTGTGCTATATCTGTTTATTACAATGAATAGTAATCACCACAAATCGTAATATCAAAAAGTCCATTCATTCCCGTGCGAAGAACGGGTACTTCAGCTAGTATTTCTCTATAATTTGAAATTCAATATAACTCTTAAGGTTTAGAGAAACCTACGCATAAAAGTTCGAAATGTTTTTCGTTTGCCGTTTTAGTTTATTATTATCTATATATAACAATACATTCTTATATTTAATTCGAACAGTTCTATTAGAATTTCTTCAAAATTTTCTCAAGAAATTAAAACAAAAAATATCGCTTTTATTTTCAATGACTATTTTTATAATGACTTACAAATCTTCGTATAAAAAGATGGACAGAACAATTATTTTTCCTTTGAACAAGAGTGTATCCCTGTAGGAAAATAAACTTGACCGTTTTCAGATACGCTCTTATTCAACAATCGCAAAAAAATGTTTATTTGAAGAACTGTTGATGTTATTGGGTTGTAGATTTCGTTTTTTAAGAACATGAGGAACCTATATGTAGAGTTTTGAGGCGTTTCAAATGACCATGAATGGTCGAATTCGATATCTTTAGTCGTCAGCGATCTCGTGAGTTGTTATATGTGCCGATTTTCATAAATCAATGTTTTTATTGCAGGTATGGACAACCTTTGAACAGTTGCGGCCAGACTTCAGGATGTTAGTGAAGTCGCGGATCGTAATAATTAGGATTTATATGGGATTTTGAATGGTTTATATGGGTTTTATTATACGGGGGTTTTGATATAATCGGGTGCTGTAATGATATGACGGGGGGGGGATCAAAAGCCGTGGCGGTTAATTTGCACAAACGGCAAAATCTGATATTCTGTCATTGAAGTAATTGTCTTTTATTTATCCATTAGCTGAAATTTCAAGCTGGAGCTTTAAAAAAATGAGCCCGTACTCATCTCTACTAGACAGGCGTCAGAAACAAATGAAAAATAGTATTATAAAAATAGGAATTTTATTTAGTGACCTTAATTTCTTTATAATTTTAGTTAGTGCTACATTTGCTGCTATATAATAAATTCGATATATTTAGACCGGCATCGATGTCCCACTGAAGAATGTAGGTCCGTGGACCAATAGTTGAAAAACACTGTTCTGGAAGCTTCGAAAAATATACGCGGAACTTCGCCGCCAAGTGTTTGATGCCGGGTGGAAAACAATGGGGAAAACACCGATGTTGTCAGCTGAGCAGCAGGAGATGATGATGCATGTCGAACAATAGCACAACACAAAGCTGAGCATGACAGGGTCAATTCACAAAAAGGTCGATCGACAGTGGAGAAAATAATGCATTTCCTGACGTTCACACGCCAAAGAGTTCGCGTTCATTGGGTCAGTAAATAAGTTGGCGTGCGACACTTGATGCTGGTGAATCATCTTCCTGGCACTCTAAGTTCGTTTAAGGGTTAAGAATACCCGTAGAAACTGTCAAATGCATTATTTTTACTTTGCTTTTTGACAGTCTTGATCGGTATTTTTTCAACCTCGTAAGAACGCCCCAAATGTAGATTCTTATCCTATTCTCATTTTCAAATGGTTGATTAAGAAGTTTTAACTCAAAAAAAAAAAAAAAAAAAAAAAAAAAAAAAGAAATCTTTGCAACTGACTTTAAATAAGTTTTTTTTCTTCAAATTACTTTTATTTAAAATATAATAACATCTTTATAACGCATTTCAATGAAACAAGAAATAAAAGTCTCACAGAAATTTTTTTTTAATTATATTGTGTGATTTTATAATGTTAAGACTACCATTGTCAATGAGCAATGTATATTAAGTACACACTATAATGAATCTTATTAATAAATACTCTTTTGGCTTCCATGTACCTACAGAGAGCAGTAATAGAGCAGTCCTTTTCAATCCTACTGCAGGGTTTTCTGCCACAATTTAAGTCCTCATCAGAGGTAGGGGTACTTTTGAATATTGGAAACCCTTGGATACCGCTAGTGACCATCGGAACCCCAGTTTTAGAGTGCACGTATACGACATTTAGAGTACACGTACACCACATGTATGTGATGGGTCGGAAATCGAACTAATATGTGAAACCCGCAGCTTGCTATACTCTTTTTCAACCTAACCTGACAGTGTATGGAGAGGTACGAGTGCCGTATTGCACCGTTTGTCAAGTATTCGTGCGCGCTTTCTGATCTCCCCCCCCCTTAAAATCTTTGACTAAACAAAGGCGAAATATTAAATTACTGAGCATTCTAATGTAAGTTTGATTATATAAACATGTTTTTTTTTCTATTTAACGAAGAATTTACCATAAGATAGTAGTATATATACAGACGAACTATATTCTAAGGACGGAAGGACACAAGGCATAGCCTTCGACGTACTGCCAGGTTAAGTTGAACTAGAGTATAGTCCGCTTTATTGCCGAAATTCATCTGGGTGTACCTGTAAAAGATCCTTTAATATTTCAGATTTATTTTTAATACGAAGCATGCAATAGTAGCCACGAATATGTTTGTAGAAGTCTAAAATTATCTGCATATTTTAGAGGTTGAATAGACAGACAAACACTTTTCAACACACACAGTTCAAACACTTTTCAACACAACAGTCTCACAGAAAATTTTTTTTAATTATTTTACACATTTACATTTTATTAATACAAGGCATAGCCTTCGACGTACTGCCAGGTTAAGTTGAACTAGAGTATAGTCCGCTATTATTGCCGAAATTCATCTGGGTGTACCTGTAAAAGATCCTTTAATATTTCAGATTTATTTTTAATACGAAGCATGCAATAGTAGCCACGAATATGTTTGTAGAAGTCTAAAATTATCTGCATATTTTAGAGGTTGAATAGACAGACAAACACTTTTCAACACACACAGTTCAAACACTTTTCAACACAACAGTCTCACAGAAATTTTTTTTTAATTATTTTGTGTGATTTTATAATGTTAAGACTACCATTGTCAATGAGCAATGTATATTAAGTACACACTATAATGAATCTTATTAATAAATACTCTTTTGGCTTCCATGTACCTACAGAGAGCAGTAATAGAGCAGTCCTTTTCAATCCTACTGCAGGGTTTTCTGCCACAATTTAAGTCCTCATCAGAGGTAGGGGTACTTTTGAATATTGGAAACCCTTGGATACCGCTAGTGACCATCGGAACCCCAGTTTTAGAGTGCACGTATACGACATTTAGAGTACACGTACACCACATGTATGTGATGGGTCGGAAATCGAACTAATATGTGAAACCCGCAGCTTGCTATACTCTTTTTCAACCTAACCTGACAGTGTATGGAGAGGTACGAGTGCCGTATTGCACCGTTTGTCAAGTATTCGTGCGCGCTTTCTGATCTCCCCCCCCCCTTAAAATCTTTGACTAAACAAAGGCGAAATATTAAATTACTGAGCATTCTAATGTAAGTTTGATTATATAAACATGTTTTTTTTCTATTTAACGAAGAATTTACCATAAGATAGTAGTATATATACAGACGAACTATATTCTAAGGACGGAAGGACACAAGGCATAGCCTTCGACGTACTGCCAGGTTAAGTTGAACTAGAGTATAGTCCGCTATTATTGCCGAAATTCATCTGGGTGTACCTGTAAAAGATCCTTTAATATTTCAGATTTATTTTTAATACGAAGCATGCAATAGTAGCCACGAATATGTTTGTAGAAGTCTAAAATTATCTGCATATTTTAGAGGTTGAATAGACAGACAAACACTTTTCAACACATTTCTGAAACATCTCCAGAAGAACACATTGATATTTAATTCAGGCTTTATAGTGGACTGAATTATTAATGCAATAAAATTATAAGTACTATATAGTTATGGCCATTTTTGTTAATGTGTGAGTAATAATACAGTTCTGTAGTAATACTGTCTTGATAAATGACTGTCCGGTACACCTAAAATGTGATTGTTAGAAATCTTAATATTAAAGTTATTAAAATTGTTATATTGCTATTGCTTGATAAAATTTTTATGCACAAACAACAATTTTAACATAAATAAAATTATGAGAAACGGAGATCTTATGAAGGCTTAGCGACAGCAAATACTATAAATTAAAAAGAAAACTTTAAATGCGAGGGGAATCCCCAGTTATATAAACTCTTAAATCACCCTGATTTTTTTAAACTACCCAAAATTCGCTAATATACTTCCACTCTCTCATATTCAAAATACTATGTATAAGTGCAGCCCACTGTGAAGATAAACGCTTTCTTGGTCAGTAAGAACATAAACACCTGATGATTACGGTAGTTCATCTACTTCACTTCAGTGAGTGCAATAAAAATAGGCTCAGCAACAAATTGACCCTTGCATGAAATCCCCAGAAGGTAAAAATAGCTAGTGATTATGCGTACTTAAGTTCACTTGTCATAAGTAGTCTTGTTAGTTTTCAAAATATGGGATTTGCCTAAATGTTATTCTAAGGATTCTGCAGTTTTGTTTTGTTTATTTAAATAGTGATAAAAGGATGCAACCTTTTACAACCATTTAAACAGAGGCCATTGAGTGGGAAGCAATTTTCAACACAGAAAGTGAATATTGACAGTTGCATCTTTGCAATGATGAAAGCAAACTAGTTAAAGCTGAGCTTAAGATGGGAGAAAAAGAGCTCTGTAGAAAACATTTTACTGGATAAAAGGCTCACGGACTCAGAGGCTACGGCCACACGACTTCTTTTACCCCGTTGAAGCACAGATTGAAGACAAGCAACTTACTTCGTATAGATAAGCTGCTGTAACGTACGTGTGGTCAGTTGCAGCAGTGTGGTCAGTGCCGCAGTCTGTTGAACGCTGGTGGAGATCTCGTGTGTCACATTCTTAAAGTCGCCGGTTGGAGGATACAACGAAGCCTATTTTCTAAGCTCACTGGGTACCACCAAGGCAGAAATCACTTTGTTGGGGATAACTGTTTTTGTTGTTGCCATTTTCGTTTGGTCTTGGCTTAAATTTTTTATATTTAAAACAGTTATATCATGGAAGGAAGCCCAGTGTCTTAGTGGTAGCCACACGTACGGGTTTGATCCACTGTCTGGACAAGATTGACACAACCTTTCATCCCTTGATGGACAATGGACACTACAATAGTGGCCCCGCGTAATACTGACCATCTGGCCGGTGCATGTGCTTCTGCAACCCAGGGCCCACGGTCAAGAAAGTGCGGTCGTGCATCGCAGGCTTTGGTCCTGGCATGGGCTGCTATGCCACTGAGTTTAATATACCAGGGAAGACTACTTGGATGGTGAGCTTATTATTATTAAAATTGGATAATTGGATAATTGGATAAAATTGGATAATTGGATATAAAATGATTTGAAGAACTGTGGACTGAGAAGACATGCTTGGGTGGCTATAACTAAGAATGTGATTGGTGAAAAAACAATTAATAAACCACATAACAAGCTGCCTGCATTTTAAACACTTTACAACACGGTTTAAAAGTACTTATGGTTTTGTTTGTCTGTCCGTCCGATCGTCCGTGCTCTAACTGCCGTTAGTAACATGCATCGATTACTACTACGAAATTTATCTATGTTATTTATATGTATTGTACCATGTACACGCTTAAATCTATTGATTAAAACTAACACTCCTTTATTGATTAAATTTCTTATCGGCTGATTTAAATCCTTTTACGCTAAAACGAATACTCATTAAAGACAATAATTTGTTATCTCCTCAATTCGCCTCAATGCTCCCGATTCGCTAGATTCTACTTAGCTCAATTTTCACAATATTATTGTCTATTTGAGTATTCTGCTCTCTTCTCCCCCACGACCCATATCCTATTACTATCACGTGACCAACGCTCTTCAACGGATAACGGTTCATAGTCACAAACGCGGGCATAGTTGTGTGTGTATTCGCTTGTGATAATTTGGTTTTATATCCGAATACCAAATGCATCTTTTTCATATTCAGAGTTGTGAAATAAATTCAGCCTAGATATGGAGGAGATGCTTTAGGTAAAGATTTCGCTTTAATGACATAGTTTCTTACGATTGGATTATAAAAAGCTGTTGTAAAACAAATGAAGTTATGATATCTCCACTCAAAGTGAGTAAGTAGTATTTTACCTTTTTCATGTCAATAAATTTGGTTGCTGCTTTAATTAAATCTCACAGCTGGTTTAACCATGATTGCATTTCTGTATTCTGACTGTACTGTGAATTCGTTTTATAACTAGAGACTATAGTGAAATTATATTCTATTTATTAAAAAAATACTTTTTTATAGTGTATTAAGATATATGTAATGTATTTGCCTTGATTTAAAATTTATTTTCTCGGGCTTATAATCATAGATTACAGCTCTGATAATAAAAAATGAAGAAAACGAATCATTCAATATATTAATCAAAAACAGCAAATTTTAATAAAACACCCTTTTTCTAGCTTAAAATAATAATCTTAATTGAGTACAGATATATTAATTAAAAAAGGGCTGATTTTGCAAAAACGCTCATTCTATAGCTTAAATAATAATCATAATTGAGTACAGTTATATTAATCAAAACGGACAGACACTCCTCATTTTTGATTATTATTTAGCCTAAATGGAGCTGTTGTATAATGCTCAAAAATTGAGAATTTTTCGCTCCATTGATTTTTGTCGATTAATGGAGCAAATTTTACTCAATCGGGAGAATGGCTGTTTGAAGTCAAAAATTGAGTAAAAATATACTCCGTTTGATTATTATTTTACTCAATTCGATTTAAAGCTGTTGACCCTACTGCAAAGATGTGATGTTTATGTAGCATTTTTTTTTATAGTTTCTGTCTAGAGGAGAGCACCTTAAAAGAGATTCCATTACATTACGTTTCTATGGGACAGTCATTCGCTAAAGGCATTTTATGTAGAGTATTCGGCAAATTCAAACCAACCGAAATTCGATTATATGTTTATTAAGGATACCGTTTCAGAAAAGGACAAAGCTTTTCCGTCGCAAAGAATTAGAACTTAGTGATGTTCGTCCTGGTTCCCCTTTTTTCCTGTATCTTTCTACAGTTATCTTTTACAGGGAATATTAAAAAATTCCTAATACATGACTGTGTGTATGTTGTTACGTGCTTGCGTGGACATTTAATCCATTTTCAAGCACAATTCGCAATAAATACCATAAAAGGATTATACTCCTGCTATACTCGTCATTGTAAGGACATAAATATAACATTGAAAAATCCCCTTTTTGTACAGGATACTGGAAAAATTACAATATTGCTAATGTAGAGATTTGGAAGCCGTTTTGATGGTTAATCCTCTTATAAAAACCCCGCTTACGTTGTTCAATTTGGCCAAACCCCCCGCCCAAAATTTGATGCCATTACATCGCCAAAAATTTGGCTCAAGGGAAGACTTGTGTTGGAAAGTGTTTTTTTAAATGATTGCGTTTGACCGACGGCAACACAGACAATGATTTGATCCTTTTCCTTTTATTTTTATCGCGGAATTTCATGTTACTCCTGAGCTGGAGAGCATAGAGAAATAAAGACTGGAGGCTTTGCCGTTATAAGATGACACCACGTCGTTGGCACGTTGTAGCCTTTATGTTCAAGAGGGGACAGAAAAAAATCTCGCCCCACAAACCGCAGATGCATTTAGACTAACACACAAAATGCAGTCATAAAAAGCTGAGTTGTTAAAACTTAGTGTTATGTTTTAGTAAAAATCACACACCAATACCAACTCTTACTGCCAGAAAGGAAGAGAAGAGAGAAGGAAGAAGAACGAAGAAGAAGAATAGAGGAAGAAGAAGAAGAATAGAAGACAGAATCCTCACCCCCTCACTCCACCGCCTAATCTCACTCTATGCCCGCTTTACAGCAGAAAAGAGAAATGTTGATTTTATTGAAAGTTTTTTTATTTTTTTGTGTTTACATTACCATAAAAAAAAATTGTAGTGAGAGTAAGAAAATTGTAGTTTGTAAAACCAATGCGTATTTAAAATGACGTCAACTCTCTCGCGCTTCGTCATTCCTTTAGTTACAAATACCACGGCCCAACTAACTCCCACTGGGCGCACGATGCGCGCGATTTTCTCCTTTATCCCAGTAAGAAATTCGCCTAATTTTGTATTGGCTTCTTTCTAAAAAGTTTTTTCAGTTTAAAGATGTTTGCAAGCGGAAAAATTATTTGTAGGAGGGGATTTTGTAATGGTTGTAAAAAATTAAAATGATGTTTACAGCTTGCTAGCTAAAAGTGGCGCCCATCAGTAAAAAATTGACGTTTCAACAAGCATCGGTCATCCTTAAGTTATTTCGTGTTACAAGTCCACACCAACTAACTCCATGGCGCGAGCCCTCAGCGCGCGATTTTTCATTTTATCCCCCAGTAATTCGCCTACTCTATTTTGGTATTTTTTCTAAAGGTTGTAGTGAAAAGGATGGTTTGCAAGAAAAGTATTGTGTATTGCCAGCGGATTTTTGTAAATGGTTTGATAAAAAATTAGAATAAAAATGCATGTTTCACAGCTATGCTAAAAAATTAAAATAAAAAAACGTGGCCACCATCGTCTCGCCCGCAAACTGATGTCATCAAAGCATCGTCATCCTTTAGGTTACAATCCACCCAAACCTAACTCCATGGCGCGACCCCGAGCGGGCCGATTTTCTTTTATCCTTCACACAGCAGTCGCTTATCCTTAAGTAAGTTCGCCTAATTTTGGTATTTTCCTCCCTAAAGTTTTGTAGTGGAAAAGATGTCTTGCAAGAAAATATATGGATGTTGAACGAGGCTGATGATGGAGTTTTTGTAATGGTTGTTTTTGTAAAAAAAAATAAAACAATAAATTGTTTTTTTTTATTGTTTTTTTTTAATTTTTTGTCCTGTTTTTCTTTTTTATTTTTAAATTATTTTTTTTTTTCATAATTTATTTATTTTTTATAATTTTTTTTTAATTTTATTTATTTTTTTTATTTATTTTATAAAAAAACAATGACTGTTTTATGTCCAATCAAGTCCAATGATTTAATGAAGATATTTAGATTATTAGTCTTAGGGACAAAAACTAAACTCCGACAGGTAAACATTGCTCAGTCGGTGAAATTAGACGCGCTAGAGAAGAAATGGGAGTTCGATTTTTTTAATCGCCTCGCACTCGCGCGCTACACTTCTGTGTATGAATGAATCGCCTTGTAAACTAAAAACGTTTTTTTTTAGGTATTATACTAATTTACTTTTTCTTTTAAACTTACTTTGTAATTTTTGTTCTTCCTGTAAAAAAGCCTTTCTTTTGAAAAACTAAGTGCTTAAATAATAAGGCTCGCCGCGTCTCTAAACCATTTTAAATGATTTTGTAATGTAGTTTTTGTTTATAAAGTAGTCCAGCGATACTAGCTTACACTTTCTTAAAATCCTTTCTTAATAAAATGACAAGACGACAGAAGTTAAAAAGTTAAATTTCAATTCTTTGAAAGAGAAATGCACCGAAAAACTGTTGATGTGCATACATCACAAGCCGATATTTGTCGTTATAACGAGCTTATTTCCATTATTATTAAGTTTAAATTTATTTTTGAGTTGCAGAAAACGTCTCTCATTATTTTTTATTTAAATAAGCAGCTGATTATTTCCCCCGTGCATTTAAATAAGCAGATGAAGGACTTGCTCCAGGCAAAAAATAGAGGAGAATACAGTGAATATTTTTCTTTAAAATGTAATGCTGGAAATAAAATTATGACTAAAGGGATTTTATTGTTCTCGAATTTCAATTACACCAATCGTTTGTCAGCTTAGAGCTGAACTGTAACATGTAAATTAGGATGAAAGCAACATGTAATTATATTTATGAAATTTTTGGCTTCTCTAAAGATTTGGAAAATTTTGCCCCAAACGTTATTTTAATTTCGGACTCGCCGCTAATAATCACGGTTAAAGAATGTTGAAATGCGGGTGAGATTTTTGTTTTGGTTTTAACACAATCGATCGGTGTATTATCCTCCGGAAATGACATCAATCTGCAATTTAAAATTATTAATGGATAGTTGTTATTAGTGGATTTATTTTCCATAAACACACTGAAGATCACCAGACTTATTATACCATGGATAATAATTGGGAAAGTGATTGTCAACTATGAATAAAGCAACATAAATGCTTGTGAGTATAGCACTAATTAGAGAAAACTAATGATATGCTTGTGAGTCTATATCATTAGTTTCTCTAATTAGTACGAAAAAGTGTATTCACACACAAGTTATTTTATATCCCAGTTCTTACTGACTTACCTTACCTTTATCGTAATTTTTGTGCAGCAGTTTTTGATAGTGGGGTTACCTACATATTTAAAATCAGCATCAAGGTATTAGATGTTCAATGAAAACACTTACGTATCAATTCATGTTTGAATTCAGCATGTCTAAAAATGTCAAATAACGAGTTTTCATTAATTTTAACGAATAAAGAGTGGATTGCAAAAGACTGAAAAATTGAGCTCTCTGATTGTCGGTGAAAAAATCTTCACAATCCACAGAGAAAATTCGAAAAACGGAAGGGTAATTCTTTCGCTGATATTCACTTGAGATATCTTGTTTCCTCTTACCGTAATAATTGAAGTGTGTCCAGTTTGCGTAATATTAAGCTAAATCTTATGGCAGTTAGCCCAGATGACGCCACAGTTGTTAGTTGATAAATCAGGACAAAATAAATCACTAACTGCAGAGGGGCTTTTTTTTTTAAAGCAATAAGGCTTTAAAAAAGAATTTAACTTTAATCGTTATTGATATGACAGTTTTAACACAAAGAAAGTAAATAGTGAACATTGAATTAATTCACTCATCTTAATATTTTAATCAATTTCATTCAGAAAAGAACCAATTCAATATTGGCACATTGGAAGTCATGGAAAAAATTAATGGCAACAGAAGATAAATATTTCAAAAGGCAGAGCCATATGTTGGGAATTTCAGCTAATTTTCAGCTGTAGCTGAAAAATTTGGTATGCTTGACGTTTAAAAAACAAAATTCTGGGGACAAGGCAGGGTCGTAGTCAGGAAAATTATTGGGGATATGCAATAAGTAGTGAACAAATAAAACAGAATATCTGAATGGCATAAGGCTTATGCTAGTTTTTAATTCAAAATTTTTTGAGGGGATATATCTCGATTTCCCTTCTGGTCAACGCCCTGGGACAAAAATGCAATTAGGCAACAGAAAAAAATTACTAGATAAATGGAAGTTTATTTCTTAGTGCCATAAATAAAAGGCAGAACTGTAATGTCTCATAAGATGTTCCATTAATAGAAAATGGTTTTATTTTTTTTAACTTTAATCACTGTTTGTTTTTCTAAATTCATGTGGAGGGACAAGGGATTTTTAAAAAGTACTAAATTGTTATGTGTTGCATTATTTCAGATACTATTTTGACGATTTTTTATTTATAAGAAACCAAATAACTGTGTTACGGCTATCTCGTTTTTTCAGGACAACGAAAAATAACGGAATGCAAGGTACATGATTTGTAATTTTCTTTTTTTAGAATGACCCACATGCAACATAAATAGATATCGATATAACTGTACATGCAGGGTATCCCAAAAACACTGAGCTAGACTTTTTAATCCATTTAAATATGGATCACAGACATATACAATAGGTTACATAATTACGTTAAAAAAAGCACAATTTTTATGGTATTAATTAAAATTTCAGGAGTATTAAATCTAAGCCAAATACAGGAAAATTTTAAAAATTTTTATACGATTCCCCGTAGAAAACAAAATCCCAAATTAGTAAAATTCTGATCGATTAATTAATTGGATCCATGTGTCAAAAGTTGAGGATTTCTTATTTTAAAAGTCCGTCGGAATATAAGACAACATAACTATGTGCTGAACTAAACCCGTTTTTCAATGGCTCTTGGAGGTGGGGCCAGAAAATACGTCCAATCTTCGCGGTTCAGGGAGTCCGTAGACAAATTACTCGAAAGATAACCAATGATTGCATTAATACCACCGTAATACTTTTGTTATTGATGGTAATTGTCCACCCCTTTCACTATGTTACAAACATCTCTCATTCTTTTATGATGAAAGGCCATGACAACTTTGTACATCACGTAATTCGCTGCAAGGCCCGGCGAAACATTTACCACAATGAACTTTTCCCTTATATAGGGCACATATAACCATTTAAATTTTGTATTTATTTAGCATTTAATCGTCTTGAAAGTGTTTGCATCGAAATCATAAATTCGTACGTATTTTCGATGTAACTTTGTTAAATTTATTGTGTATTTCGTTCTATGATCATTATTTAAGGATTTAAGAGACAAGGTCGGTGTTTTTAGGCACCCTGGAATCTTTCAAATAGATATGCTAAAAATTGTTTTTTCTTACCAGACGGATTTATATGGAACGCGGCATGCTAGCGTACGATGAGATACATCGAAAAAAATTCTTACTAAGGGTAATTTTTTAAAGTTAGTCAATATCAGTTTTTTTCGTCGAAATTTTGGCCCCGAAATTTTTTTTCAGGGATCAACATTACGTCCTCATACTCCGCTGCAAGGAAATAAAAAAGAAAATGGGACTTTAAAAAACTATAGTATTCACAAACATTTCAGTTCTGTCCCCCGCCATCTATGTACATGCACAACACATATTTTAGAGAAACATAGTTTTATCTAATCCAGAGATGTGTTGTGTTGATTAGTGTCAAGCCTACACGACAGCATCTGCCAAGGGGTGTGCGACTTTTTAAGGGGTTCTAACGCGTATTCACATTACACCAGGAAAAAAACCGCTCAAAACTCCAGGCTGCTAGATAAGCGGCCAAAACGACAGTGTCCGAACCGGGGACCTTCACACTTCAGCCATCTACCATTGTTCAGTGTCTTATCAACTTGGCCATGATAGGTCCCTGATTCAGATGATGATTCATTTAATAGTTCGCGGCAATGAGTTTGCTATTTATTTCTTCTCTTTTTAAAAATTCTCCGTAGAATTTACTTCATTTGTTAAAGTTAAAGAATGGTTTTTTAAACATTTTTGAATTATCATTCATTATTTTAAAACTTTTACGTTGACACAACAAATAAAAAAAAGCACTATTAAAAAAAAATTATTTGCTTTTGCATGTTTTTTTTTGAAAAGAAAAAAGTACTTTCAAAGTATATCTTGATTTCCGGACGGATTCTTTTATATATTCTATTTTTGGTAGGAATGATTTTAAAAATACTTTTCAGTTTTTATAACTGAAAAGATCCATTTTTGCAGAATGAACGGAAAAGAAAAAAAAAAAAAGAATAAAAAAAAGAAACCCCCCCCCCCCATTCTGTACAATAAAAATAAAAAATTTTTTGTCCCTCAACCTCACAAACTTCTCGTGACCAATAGTCAAGTGCATGTGTTTACCTGTTTCCAAAAGATCGTAGAGGCTATTTATTTATATACGTGTCTGGGATCGCTTCAATACCTAGATGTCGTATGCTTTTCAATACTAACAAAAAAATTAGAATTCAAAGCATGACTTCTCTGAATTTCCTCAGAAATCGGGTTTAACTTGAGGCATTATTTTGTTGAAGTATTTCCCCTTTTCAAAATGGCAGTCAGAAAATGATTGCCTTTAACGTAAACATGGTGTTCCTCTTCAAAATCTGCCCTTTTTTAAAATG
>JAWZYV010017880.1:0-32011 GCA_038373885.1 Cheiracanthium punctorium | reverse complement strand
TAAATAATTAAATTGAGTATAGAAATGTATTTGGACATTTCATAAAGATATATGTAACTCCTGATATCCTTAAATTTATGGAAAAATATGTTTTACTGATATTTTCCAAACACTTCTTTTGTAAAAAAATCAAAGTTTAAAAATGCCTCCAAGGTACACCACCTTCCCCTATATTTAGTTCATATGAGGAATAATAAGCATTTGGAACCTCAAGAAATTTGTCTCACGTATATTACACTAAGCTTATCAATTTTAACTCGCACTGTTCATATGTAATTGTTACTTACAGCAGAGTTGCCAAGTCACCCGCTTTTTCCGGGAGATTCCCCAACACAACTTTTAGACAGTTTTATTTTGCATTAAATATTTGCACTGATTTTAAGCATAACTTTGTAAGTAAAAATTAGTGGTGGGAAATCTCCCGAAAAAAGCGGGATACTTGGCATCTCTGCTTATAGGGTCATTCCATGTGAAATGAGCAAAAATGAAAAAAAATCCGTGGCCACATAGCAACCAATTTTAATGAAATTCGGTACACAGGCTTATTTTATGCATATATACAAATACCTAAAATATTTCTGCTAATATTATTTATTTTGGTAATTACAACCAATTCAAAAGTTAACACTTAGAACAGCATTTTTCATGATTGCTTAATGTTACATTTTTAAAGTTCTGTATTTTATTAACTACTTAATATAAACAAAAACATTTCATATCATTGTACTTCTGTGAACATGGGCTATTAGTCTGTATCAAAATAATTTTTTTTTAATTCAATAGTTCATCTAGAAATTAATTGTAAAAACTGTAAAATTTTCATATTTGACAAAATTGAACATTTTAAATTTTTTTCACAAGCCCTAAGGAATTAAATGGCATTATTTAAATTAACATACAATAGAGTGGCAAGTATCATAAAAATGTTACCCAAGTTTCAAAGTTGCCTTTAATTCCCTTCTTCTTCAAAATAGTCTTAAAACATTTTCTGAAATGGTAATTTCCCCCTTTATTTAGTCACAAAAATAAAATGAAGGAAACTTTATACAACTAAAATATTTTCTAGGAATACAGGACAGAATGCTTATTTTATGCATGAAAAATCTCAAAGTTGCCTTTTGAATCTTAAGGCTTTAAAATTAAATTTAAATTAGAGAATGTTCTTTGTCCTCTAAGCACAATCCTACTTTTAGAGAGATAAAATTAACTAAATGAAGAAAAGCAAATATACCCAGTATTTATCTCAATACAATAATCTATTGGGGATGAATATAAAACAATTATATAGATTATATTCGCTTTTATTAAAATTTCGACACCTCATTTAAAATTTTAACAATTTTTCATTCTCTTTCCGAACTCTTTTTCCATCTGATTTAAGGTTCGTTGCTCAATTCTGTAGGACCTTCCAGTTGATGATGTTGATGGAACAGGTATTTTATTTAATATATTTTTAAGTGGTACCTAACAAACATCATCTTTAATAGGCCATGTAAGCTGCAGTGATGGTCCATGCGGACACATGAACTTTACAAGAAAATCACTCTTAACTGGTGAAATATCAATCACGTTACCTAACCACCAATAGTTATCATTGACACAACAGACAAATGAAGAAATTGAAATTTGATTTGGGCTCAATGCAAAATTGTCTTGAACAGAGTTCGGTAAGAGAATGAAGGTTTAAAACCTTCCTTTCTTTTCTAATGAATGTGATAAATAAGAAACAAGGATTTTCGATGTGCAGTTGGAAATTAGCGTGTAACAATGATAGTTTCGTGTTCCCAAAATAGCTGTTAACACTTCATTAAATCACTCTTGAAGCTTTCTTTTAATTTTCATAACATTTACTGAAGGGACAAAAAAAAACTTAATATTTATGATTGTATCATTTCGAAAAGCGAAAAGATCTTTTGACGTTAAAATCTGATTACTGAATGGTCTGTGCAAACTTGTTCTTGCTGCCAATCGCTTGACAATTCCACCAATGCCATTACACGCACTTTTGCCATGGCTTGTGGCAAAAAAATGCCACTCCGCTTTCAATTCAAAATCAGATACATGGTGGCAAATGTTAGCAAAATCCTGAATTTTACTTCAATATAAATGATTTTAGAGACAAAATTATCTTGAAGGCAATGATAAAAATTTTTAAAATATGTTACAGGCACTTTAATTTGTAACGTATAATAATTTGAATAAAAGTAGGAAAAATGAAAATTTCCTTTTTAAAAAAATTTTTTAATCAAATAATTAAAAGAACAATTTTTAAATTGCACCAATTAGTTAGCTGTAAATAAATCTTCATTATGCATCATTTTTAATACAAAAAAAATGATGTTAATCCTTCCCTTTTAAAGCTAGCATAAAAACCTGAAATATGAAAAAAAAAAGAATGTTAATCCTTCCTTTTTAAAGCTAGCACAAAAACCTGAAATATGAAATAAAAATTAAAAATTTAATTTTTATTAATATCCCAGATTTAGTAGAAGCTCTATCTAAATTTTATTTAGAAGGTTTCTTAGAGACCTTTTTCTATAGATTATAACAGGATATTATTTTTAAATTTATATTCTAAACTTACTGAATGACTGACTTTTAAACTGGCTGCCTTCAACTAAAAAAAATTGTGCTTCATGCTTGCATCAACCTGTAATATCAATTAACAAAACAACAAGTGGTTTGGGAAACTTCTTATTTTGTGTTTACTCATAGTTATATATGGTTTACTTAATTACTCATTTTTATTGAAATCTGTGATAATTGTGCAGAACTGATTTGCTTATTTCGTATGGAATTACCATATAATATTTGAAAAGAATGTCAGTTTATTTTATTTCGTGTTTTCTGTACTATTTTGCTCTAGAATCTACTGTATTTACAAGTGATGTGACAACTTCTCAAGAAAGTACTACAGCGTCAGCAGGTAAAAGAGACCAGTAAAGATTCTTAACTCTACTTTGTATATGTGTACTAGCAACATAATGCGTTTATTTATTTTTTAAATTTCTCTTCGTTATTTATTAGTGTATAAGATATGAGAATACTGTACGTGAATACTTTTTTCAACATGAATTTAATTATACACATTTGATTTATGAGGATATAATACGTAAAACATACACGCCTTTTTCTTTCAAAGATATTTCCATATTATTCCTTTTTTACTCACAGTTTACAAACTTTGCTGAATTATTTGCATGAAGCTCTGAAATAAACATTTAACCATTTAAAACAATATGTTAGCTTTTTTCACTTACATTTCGTGCATTTTTACTTCTCTTCTCATGATAATACAACAACACTTTTTCTTTTTAAGAACGCACTGTAGAATGCACGGAAACGGGAGTAATTACTACAGCATCAGACAGTAAGGAAAGACAAAATAGACATGTATGTAGTGTCTAATATTTTACAAACTGTTTTTTTCAGTTCTTTTAAATCAGCATTACCTTTTTTAAAGCTTAATAAAGGTGCAAATTTGTATTTCATGAAAAAATAAATGTAACTGTCTCTGAATATATGCAACTACATAAAACATAATGGTCCCAATATACTAAAATAATGCATCTAGATCTTTTTAAAGCATTTTCTCCAGGTGTTCTTAGTCTTTGTAGCCACTCACTAACGAGAGACAATTAATTTTTTCATCGTGTCAGCTAGCATTCATTTGTTCTTGTGGTGTGAAAATTTAACTTCACGCAGTCTCTCTAAGATGGAAAATCTTTTAGGACACTGTTAATAGTGTTTTCCGAAATATTAAAAAACAAATTCGCAAACACAAATTATGTTTTCTTCCCAGTATTAAGAAATAGTATTTATAACTGATGAAATTCTAATAATAAAAGGAGTACTATTGTTTATCACATAACAAAATTACAACTTCTTTTTACAGGAAATTATATTTAGTGCATAGCCGAAATAATAAGCATATGAACCTTGAAAAACTTTTTCTTACATATATTACATGATTCTTATAACTTTCAGTTGCATTCGTCGTATATACTTTTAACATATAATACTTAAAATGTATTTTTGTTTTATATTTTATATATGCTGTTTCTTTCTTATTTTGCTTTAGTTTCTACTAGATTCACAAATAATGAGACAACTCTCCCAGAAATTACTACAGCTTCAAAATAATCTTATCTCTGCTAACATTGAATATGCATGACTATTAACATAAGAAATATGTTTATTTTAAAACTTAATCATAATCTGTTTTTAGTGTATCAGATATGTGGATGCTGCACTAGATGTTTTTCAATAGAAATTTATTATATGCATTTTATTCGAGATGTATTAGGATATAATACGTAACAATTACAGGCCTTTTTATTTCTAATATATTTCTATATTATTCATTTTTTCACTCATTTTACAAACTTTGGTGAAATGTTTGTATGAAACTCTGAAATAAATATTTAACCATTTTAAACAATATTTTAGCTTTTTCCACTTACATTTCGTGGATTTCTTCTTCTCTTCACTTTCATACAATATTTTTTTCTTTCTAAGGATGAACAGTAGAATTAACGGAAACGGGAGAAATTACTACTGGATCAGACAGTAAGGAAAAACACAAAAAATTAAATATGTAGTATTAATATTTTACGAATTCCTTTTTTAAATTGTTCTGAATCTGCATTATATTTTTAAGTTTAAAAAAGGAGTCAATATGTATTTCCTAAAAAAATTAATGTAACGGTCATACAATATATGCATCTACAAAAAAGTAAAGATGCCAATATACTTAAAATAATGCATCTAGATCTTTTTAAAAGTATTTTTTCCGGGCGTTTCTAGTCTTTCTAGCGACCTTCATAACACTATATCAGTCAACTTCACTACCGAGAGGCAATTAATTTTTTCATGGTGTGAGATGGCTTTCATCCGTTCTTGTAGTTTGAAAATTAAATTTAAGTCTGTCTAAGATGGTATATCTTTTATGATACTGCACATCGCGCAGTCTCGAGTATTAAAGAACTTATTCGCAAAAACAAAATATGCTTTGTTCCCAATATTAAGAAACAGTAATTATAGCTGATGAAATGGACATGCACGGGGAATGCACGGAAACAGGAAAAATTACTACAGCATCAAACGGTAAGGAGAGACAAAAAAAATGCATGTGTGTAGTGTCTAATATTTTACAAACTGTTTTATTATATATATATATATAATAAAGAAGTTTCTTATAAACATATATAATAATAATATACATACAATATTAAGAAACAGTAATTATAACTGACGAAAATCTAATCATATATAAGAGTGTTTGTGCTTACCACATAAAAAATAACAAATGCTTTTTACTGCACATAATATTTAGTGCATTTGAGAAATAATAACCATATGAAACTTCAAAAAATTGTCTCTCGTGTATTACACTAAACTTATCACTTTTCACTTGCATTCCTTCTATATATTTGTTACATATAATATATAATATGCATTTTAGACTACTTTTTATTTATGTTTTCAATTTCTGATTTTGCTCTAGATTTTACTAGATTTACAAGTTATGAGATAACTCCTCCAGAAGATACAACAGCTATTATTAACATAATAAATGTGTTTATATTTAAAATTTCTAATCATTACTTATTAGTGTATATGATACGTAGATGCTGTATAAGATTTTCTTCAATGCGAATATAATAATATACATTTGATTCCAGACGTTTTGTGTAATAATACGTAAAACATAACACTTTTTCTTTCAAATATATTATTCCCTCTTTCCTCTCAGTTTACAAACTATGCACAAATATTTGCATGACTATTAACTGAAATAAAATCTGAAATAAATATTTACCCATTTTAAACAATATGTTTGCTTTTTTCAATAATATTTCAGCCATTTTTTTCTTCTCTTCTCTGTTTTATACAGTAATATTCTTTTCTTTCTAAGGATGCCCGGAAGAATGCACGGAAACCGGAGAAACTACTACAGGATCAGACGGTAAGGAAAGACACAAAAAATTTAAATATGTAGTATCCAATATTTTACCAATTCTTTTTTTAACTTGTTTTAAATCTGCATTACCTTTTTTAAAGCTTACAAAAGGAGCCAATATGTATTTGATGAAAAAATAAATGTAAGGATCTTACAATATGTGCATCGATTAAAAAAAAGTAATGTACCCAATTTCTACTTAAAATAATGCAACTGGATCTTTTTAAAAGGTATTTTTCTCCAGTGTTTCAGGTCTTTCTAGCCACCGTCACGAGAGTTATTTCGGACGTCTTCACTAAAGGGAGACAATTTTTCCATGGTGTCAGATGGCTTTCATCTGTTCTTGTGGTTTGAAAATTAAACGAAATATGAAAACATAAATTCGCAAACACAAAGTATGTTTTGCTTCCCAGTATTAAGAAATAGAAATTATAACTGAAAAACTCTAATAATAAACGGAGTATTATAGTTTATTACATAACAAAATTACAAGTTCATTTTACAGCATATTATGGTAAGGTGGTGTACCTTGGAAGTATGTGTACCTTGGAGGCACATTGATTGTGCAGCCACCAGGAGAGATAAATTTAAACTAAAATATTAGTTGCATATATTTATTATTAGAGGCTCATAGGAAGTTATTGTATGACTGATGTAAAAACCATAGTTTTTTTTAGCATTAAAAAGTTGCATTTCAAGGATATATTATTCTTTCTTCCATAATTGTAAGTATTAAATTTTGTTTTGAATTAATAATCACAAGTTTAAAAGCATGTTTTCAGCTACATTTATGTATATTAGTAAATGGTTAACTCTTAACATAATAAGATATGGAAGCCATTTTGTAAAACACTTGCTTGTAGTGTACTTTGGAGGTACCTAAGGTTGTGTACCTTAGAGGTTCCACCAAGGTACACTTCCACAATTTATTAATAATTATGAGTAAAAGATTTTAGAAAGTATTTCTTTACTTTAATAACCAAAGTGCTGGTCAAATAGGCCTAAATCTAAATGTAGGAATGTTAAATTCCTGAAGTTGTAAACCTAAATGTAAATTCAAAAGCAAAGTTATTTGAGCTTAGTATTAGACAGTAAATAAATATTCTAATGAATATATTAATAATTATTTATATATTATTGTTTCATGGATAATATTTTTTACAATTTCTTAACACGTTGCATTTTTTATAAGTTATCCTTTCACATAAGTTTAGATCACCTGAACGTGGAATAGAACTAAATGGGTTACACAAGAGAAGATATTAAAAAGTGGTTATGTTTATTTGTCTAAACTCTATTTTATGCCTAAACTATTCCAACTTTATTGTTTTAGTTATATGAAAAATTTTATGTTTTAATTAGACTATTATTAGACCAGAGTAGGCCTATGCAAAGTCAGATTACTCTAAACAAACAATAAACCAAGTTTTCTTTTAGCTGTACAGTACTCCATCTGTTAAAAATAAATTCCTCCAAGGTACACCACTGATGGTTTACCTTGACTGTATTGTACCCTATTTTTTAAATAATTAAATTGAGTATAGAAATGTATGTGGACATTTCATAAAGATATATGTAACTCCTGATATCCTTAAATTTATGGAAAAAACATGTTTTACTGATATTTTCCAAACAATTATTTTGTAAAAAATCAATGTTTAAAAATACCTCCAAGGTACACCAACTTCCCCTATATTGAGTTCATATGAGGAATAATAAGCATATGGAACCTCAAGAAATTTGTCTCACGTATATTACACTAAGCTTATCAATTTTAACTCGCACTGTTCGTATGCATTTGTTACTTATAGCAGAGCTGCCAAGTCACCCGCTTTTTCCGGGAAATTCCCCAACACAATTTTTAGACAGTTTTATTTTGCATTAAATATTTGGACTTATTTTAAGCATAAGTTTGTAAGTAAAAATTAGTGGTGGGAAATCTCCCGAATTGAGCGGGAGACTTGGCATCTCTGCTTATAGGGTCATTCCATGTGAAATGAGCAAAAATGAAAAAAAACCGTGGCCACATAGCAACCAATTTTAATGAAATTCGGTACACAGGCTTATTTTATGCATATATACAAATACCTAAAATATTTCTCCTTAATGTTATTTATTTTGGTAAATACAACCAATTCAAAAGTTAACACTTAGAACAAACAGCATTTCCATGACTGCTTAATGTTACATTTTTAAAGTTCTGTATTTTATTAACTACTTAATATAAACAAAAAAATTTCATATCATTGTAATTCTGTGAACATGGGCTATTAATCTGTTTCGAAATATTTTTTTAAAATGCAATAGTTCATCTAGAAATTAATTGTAAAAACTGTAAAATTTTCATATTTGAAAAAATTGAACATTTTAAATTTTTTTCTCAAGCCCTAAGGAATTAAATAGCATTATTTAAATTAACATACAATAGAGTGGCAAGTATCATAAAAAGGTTACCCAAGTTTCAAAGTTGCCTTTAATTCCCTTCTTCTTCAAAATAGTCTTAAAACATTTTCTGAAATAGTAATTTTCCCCTTTATTTAGTCACAAAAATAAAATGTAGGAAACTTTATACAACTAAAATATTTTCCAGGAATATAGGACAGAATGTCTATTTTATGCATGAAAAAACTCAAAGTTGCCTTTTGAATCCTAAGGCTTTAAAATTAAATTCAAATTAGAGAATTTTCTTTGCCCTCTAAGCAAATTCCTGGTTTTAGAGAAATACAATTAACTAAATGAAGTAAAGCAAATATATCCAGCATTTATCTCAATACAAAAATCTATTGGGGATGAATATAAAACAATTACATAGATTATAGTCGCTTTTATTAAAATTTCGACACCTCATTTAAAATTTTAACAATTTTTCATTCTCTTTCCGAACTCTTTTTCCATCTGATTTAAGGTTCGTTGCTCAATTCTGTAGGACCTTCTAGTTGATGATGTTGATGGAACAGGTATTTTATTTAATATATTTTTAAGTGGTACCTAACAAACATCATCTTTAATAGGCCATGTAAACTGCAGTGATGGTCCATGCGGACACGTGAACTTTACAAGAAAATCACTCTTAACTGGTGAAATATCAATCACGTTGCCTAACCACCATTAATTATCATCAACACAACAGGCACATTAAGAAATTGAAATTTGATTTGGGCTCAATGCAAAATTGTCTTGAACAGAGTTCGGTAAGAGAATGAAGGTTTAAAACCTTCGTTTCTTTTCTAATGAATGTGATAAATAAGAAACAAGGATTTTCGATGTGCAGTTGGAAATTGGCGTGTAACAATGATAGTTACGTGTTCCCAAAATAGCTGTTAACACTTCATTAAATCACTCTTGAAGCTTTCTTTAAATTTTCATAACATTTACTGAAGGGACAAAAAAAAAACTTAATATTTATGATTGTATCATTTCGAAAAGCGAAAAGATCTTTTGACGTTAAAATCTGATTACTGAATGGTCTGTGCAAACTTGTTCTTGCTGCCCATCGCTTGACAATTCCACTAATGCCATTACACGCACTTTTGCCATGGCTTGTGGCAAAAAAATGCCACTCCGCTTTCAATTCAAAATCAGATACATGGTGGCAAATGTTAGCAAAATCCTGAATTTTACTTCAATATAAATGATTTTAGGGACAAAAATAAGTTGAAGGCAATGATAAAAATTTTTAAAATATGTTACAGGCACGTTAATTTGTAAAGTATAATAATTTGAATAAAAGTAGGAAAAATGAAAATTTCCTTTTTAAAAAACTTTTTTTAATCAAATAATTAAAAGAACAATTTTTAAATTGCACCAATTAGTTAGCTGTAAAAAAATCTTCATTATGCATCATTTTTAATACAAAAAAAATGATGTTAATCCTTCCATTTTAAAGCTAGCACAAAAACCTGAAATATGAAAAAAAATTAAAAATTTAATTTTTATTAATATCCCAGATTTAGTAGAAGCTCTATCTAAATTTTATTTAGAACTTTTCTCAGAGACCTTTTTCTATAGATTATAACAGGATATTATTTTTAAATTTATATTCTAAACTTACTGAATGACTGACTTTTAAACTGCCTGCCTTCAACTAAAAAAAAATTGTGCTTCATGCTTACATCAACCTGTAATATCAATTAACAAAACAACAAGTGGTTTGGTAAACTTCTTATTTTGTTTTTACTCATAGTTATATATGGTTTACTTAATTACTCAATTTCATTGAAATCTGTGACATGTGTGCCACAGCTGATTTGCTTATTTCGTTTGGAAATATCATATAATATTTGAAAAGAATTTTAGTTTATTTTATTTCGTGTTTTCTGTACTATTTTGCTCTAGAGTCTACTGTATTTACAAGTGATGTGACAACTTCTCAAGAAAGTACTACAGCGTCAGCAGGTAAAAGAGACCAGTAAAGATTCTTAACTCTACTTTGTATATGTGTACTAGCAACATAATGCATTTATTTATTTTTTAAATTACTCTTCGTTATTTATTAGTGTATAAGATATGAGATTACTGTACGTGAATACTTTTTTCAACAGGAATTTAATTATATTCATTTGATTTATAAGGATACTAGCTGCGTGCCCGTTCTTCGCACGGTAGGAAACGAAAATGTTCCTTACATGTGTAATTCCACTTAATTCCAGTGATGTGAAATCTAAAATAAAAGCGAAATTATTTGACTTATAATTAAAGTTTGCGTCATGAGTACTAACTTGGCATCATTGCAATATCATGACTCAAAAAACTACATCAGTGTCATTCGCGATCAGAAAAGTGAAAAGCTTAGCGGTTTGCAGAGAACTCCTGACTTTCAAAATGTGTTATTTCTATATCATACTGTTTTGAGGTTCAAGTTCTAGCATTAAATACCTCAGACACTACATGAAATGGACAACTATATTTATTTTAAAATAGCTGCGAATTTCATTTTTAAAAAGTTCAAGTAATCTCCTCTGTTGAAATTACTGCGGGATATATCAACGCAAATTAGAATTACTTATCGTTCAGTTGTTTGTGAAACAACCCTTAAAAAAGGATAAACAGAACACTTTTAATTTCATGAAATATTTATTAACGTTGTATATTGGGATTTATTCATATCATCCTTACAAATCTACCAATACTACCTATTACGCATATTAATACTATCTATCTTCGCTTCTCCCTCTTTAATGCTCAATTTAACGAAACAGCTTATATTATTTGGCACAAATGGGACCTTTATATTCTATGGCGATTCTTTAGCAATTTACGCATTACCATAAACATTATTCATTTCCCATAATAGTTGCTATTCAGGAAGCTCTCCATACAAATTTAATTTATGCATAGTTTTGTAAGATTGGCGTATTTAGCCCCGCAAAACATTTTATCTCACCGTGGTGAAAAATACTCAAGCGGTGCCAACTTAAATATCCGTGTATCCAATATAAAGATATCTTATAAATCCTCCATAGTTCTGTCTACTGAAAACATCAAGCTGTGTCATCTCGAGGAGCTATTTAGAATCGTTATAACTGTGACAGGACGTTAGAGTTGCAGAGTTTACAAATTTCACGCCTTTTTAAAAATTTATGACGTCACTGTTTAACTACCGTAAAAGATACCCCGGTTGGCATCATGAATTTCTCAGTTTATTTCTAAAGTAAGTTTTAATCAAAATATCGCCTCCTTGTGTTAAAAAAAGAGCAGGGATAAATGAGTTAAATTTGTGGCGTAATTTTTACGTATTTTAAAGCATTTGACGTCATAGATCCTCACTTGCGCATTGAAATTCCGATGTCCCATTTAAAAAATCGATTGGTTGAAAAAAGAACATTTTTTTCTAATCCTTTTTCTGGCAACGCAATTAATTTATCACGTGATCAATTAATGTAATCCCGTAAGCTCTCCTTTATGGAGGAACGTAATTCAACGTTAAAATAAAACTATACTCGCAACCTGCATGCATACGTTAGGCAACGCCTGCGCCAGAATTAAATGCCAAAAATAAAAATAGTCAATAGAAAAATTTTAATATATCGCGCTTTGAAACGAACTTTGTAACTTTTAAAAGGAACATTTTCAGCACCGTGAAGACATTTCAATTTTTAAATAAGCACCGGATTAAAATACCACTTCTAATAATAATAATCGTGAATTTCTTAGTTTATTTCTACAGTAAATTTTAATCAAAATATCGTCTTCCTGTGTTGAAAATAGAGCTGCAATAAATGAGTTAAAATTATGGCGTAATTTTTACGTATCTTAACGCATTTGACGTCATAGATCCTCACTTGCGAATTGAAATTCCGATATCCCATTTCAAAGCTCGATTGGTTGAAAAAACCCTTTTTTGTAATCCTTTCTGTGGCAACAACCGAACATAAATTCTCGTGCCGTGATCGCAATGCAATGAATGGCGTAATATCGTGTTGATGCTATTAAATTGTAAACATTAGGCTGCATTAAAATTCGTAAAAAATCATCTAATTTACATAATTTTTTCGTTTTTATTTTCAAAGAGGGAGAAAAGAATGTTTCACGATTTGTCAAAATATCAAAAAGTTATGACGGATAGAATTCAAGATGCGACAGTTTTAAAATTATTTTACGAAAAACAATCGCGAAGCAGATGCTTAGTAAAAAAATTCCTAAAAATCGGTAAAATATGTTGCGTATTCAGAACAAACTGTTTTTAAAAGAAAAATTTCTCCTCTATCCGATGATATAAATGACGTTTTGCTGCGAGCGTAATTTCCGCCGTTATTACGAATTAGGTGAGAAAAAATGCCAAAAATCGCATAAAACATAAAATAAAAAAAATTCTAGGTCGAATTTTGAAAAAATCGCTTCGAGGTGCACAACTTCATGTTTAGATCTTCCCGAGTGCCAAATTTGGTGTTTCTAGGTGTAGCCGTTTGTCCGTAACGCCGCCGACACACAGACCCACAGACCCACACACAGACCCACACACAGACATCTTCTTTTATAATAAGTAAGAAGATAATACGTAAAACATACACGCCTTTTTCTTTCAAAGATATTTCCATATTATTCCTTTTTTACTCTCATTTTACAAACTTTGCTGAATTATTTGCATGAAGCTCTGAAATAAACATTTAACCATTTAAAACAATATGTTAGCTTTTTTCACTTACATTTCGTGCATTTTTCCTTCTCTTCTCTGGATCATATAATACTTTTTCTTTTTAAGAACGCACTGTAGAATGCACGGAAACGAGAGAAATTACTACAGCATCAGACAGTAAAGAAAGACAAAATATGCATATATTTAGTGTCTAATATTTTACAAACTATTTTTTTCAGTTCTTTTAAATCAGCATTACCTTTTTTAAAGCTTAATAAAGGTGCCAATTTGTATTTCATGAAAAAATAAATGTAACTGTCTCAGAATATATGCAACTACTTAAAACATAATGGTCCCAATATACTAAAATAATGCATATAGATCTTTTTAAAGCATTTTCTCCAGGTGTTCTTAGTCTTTGTAGCCACTCACTAACGAGAGACAATTAATTTTTCCATCGTGTCAGCTACCCATAATTTGCTCTTGTGGTTTGAAAATTTAACTTCACGCAGCCTCTCTATTACGTAACAATTAGGATATAATACGTAACAATTACACGCCTTTTTATTTCTAATATATTTCTATATTATTCATTTCTTCACTCATTTTACAAACTTTGCTGAAACTCTGAAATAAATATTTAGAGTTTCAGTTCTTAGGATTTGAAATCTTTTAGGACACTGTTAATAGTGTTTTCTGAAATATTAAAAAAGAAATTCGCAAACACAAATTATGTTTTCTTCCCAGTTTTAAGAAATAGTAATTATAACTGATGAAATTCTAATAATAAAAGGAGTACTATTTTTTATCACATAACAAAATTACAACTTCTTTTTACAGGAAATTATATTAAGTGCATATCCGAAATAATAAGCATATGAACCTTGAAAAACTTTTTCTTACATATATTACATGATTCTTATAATTTTCAGTTGCATTCGTCGTATATACTTTTAACGTATAATATTTAAAATGTATTTTTGTTTTATATTTTATATATGTTGTTTGTTTCTGATTTTGCTTTAGTTTCTACTAGATTCACAAATAATGAGACAACTCCCCCAGAAAGTACTACAGCTTCAAAATATTCTTATCTCTGCTAACATTGCATATGCATGACTATTAACATAAGAAATATGTTTATTTTAAAACTTAATCATAATTTTGTTTTTAGTGTATCAGATATGTGGATACCGTACTAGATGTTTTTCCATAGAAATTTATTATATGCATTTGATTCGAGATGTATTAGGATATAATACGTAACAATTACACGCCTTTTTATTTCTAAAATATTTCTATATTATTCATTTTTTCACTCATTTTACAAACTTTGCTGAAATGTTTGTATGAAACTCTAAAATAAATATTTACCCAGTTAAAACAATATTTTAGCTTTTTCCACTTACATTTCGTGGATTTCTTCTTCTCTTCACTTTCATACAATACTTTTTTCTTTCTAACGATGCACAGTAGAATTCACGGAAACGGGAGAAATTACTACTGGATCAGACAGTAAGGAAAGAGACAAAAATTTAAATATGTAGTATCTAATATTTTACGAATTCCTTTTTTAAATTGTTCTAAATCTACATTATATTTTTAAGTTTAAAAAAGGAGTCAATATGTATTTCCTAAAAAAATAAATGTAACTGTAAAACAATATATGCATCTACAAAAAAGTAAAGATGCAAATATTCTTAAAATAATGCATCTAGATCTTTTTAAAAGTATTTTTTCCGGGCGTTTCTAGCCTTCTAGCGACCTTCATAACACTATATCGGTCAACTTCACTACCGAGAGGCAATTAATTTTTTCATGGTGTGAGATGACTTTCACCGGTTCTTGTAGTTTGAAAATTAAATTTAAGTCTGTCTAAGATGGTATATCTTTTATGATACTGCACATCGCGAGGTCTCGATTATTAAAAAACTTATTCGCAAAAACAAAATATGCTTTGTTCCCAATATTAAGAAACAGTAATTATAGCTAATGAAAAGGACATGCGCAGGGAATGCACGGAAACAGGAAAAATTACTACAGCATCAAACGGTAAGGAGAGACAAAAAAAATGCATGTGTGTAGTGTCTAATATTTTACAAACTGTTTTATTATATATATATATATAATAAAGAAGTTTCTTATAAACATATATAATAATAATATACATACAATATTAAGAAACAGTAATTATAACTGACGAAAATCTAATCATATATAAGAGTGTTTGTGCTTACCACATAAAAAATAACAAATGCTTTTTACTGCACATAATATTTAGTGCATTTGAGAAATAATAACCATATGAAACTTCAAAAAATTGTCTCATGTGTATTACACTAAACTTATCATTTTTCACTTGCATTCCTTCTATATATTTGTCACATATAGTATTTAAAATGGATTTTAGACTAATTTTTATTTATGCTTTCAATTTCTGATTTTGCTCTAGATTCTACTAGATTTACAAGTTATGAGATAACTCCTCCAGAAGATACCACAGCTATTATTAACATAATATATGTGTTTATATTTAAAATTTCTCATCATTACTTATTAGTGTATATGATACGTAGATGCTGTATAAGATTTTTTTTTTTTTTGCGAATATAATAATATACATTTGATTCCAGACGTATTGCGTAATAATACGTAAAACATAACACATTCGCAAACACAAAGTATGGTTTGTTTCCCAGTATTAAGAAATATTAATTATAACTGAAAAAACTCTAATAATAAACGGAGTATTATAGTTTATTACATAACAAAATTACAAGTTCATTTTACAGCAGATTATGGTAAGGCGGTGTACCTTGGAAGTATGTGTACCTTGGAGGCACATTTATTGTGCAGCCACCAGGAGAGATAAATTTAAACTAAAATATTAGTTGCATATATTTATTATTAGAGGCTCATAGGAAGTTATTGTATGACTGATGTAAAAACCGTAGTTTTATTTTAGCATTAAAAAGTTGCATTTCAATGATATATTATTCTTTCTTCCATAACTGTAAGTATTAAATTTTGTTTTGAACTAATAATCACAAGTTTAAAAGCATGTGATCAGCTACATTTATGTATATTAGTAAATGATTATCTCTTAACATAATAAGTTATGGAAGCCATTTTGTAAAACACTTGATTGTAGTGTACCTTCGAGGTAGCTCAGGTTGTGTACCTTAGAGGTTCCACCAAGGTACACTTCCACAATTTATTAATAATTATGAGTAAAAGTTTTTAGAAAGTATTTCTTTACTTTAATAACTAAAGTGCTGGTCAAATAGGCCTAAATCTAAATGTAGGACTGTTAAATTCCTGAAGTTGTAAAGCCTAAATGTAAATTCAAATGCAAAGTTATTTGAGCTTAGTATTAGACAGTAAATAAATATTCTAATGAATATATTAATAATTATTTATATATTATTGTTTCATGAATAATATTTTTTACAATTTCTGAACACTTTGCATTTTTTAAAAGTTATCATTTGACATAAGTTTAGATCACCTGAACGTGGAATAGAACAAAATCGGTTACACAAGAGAAGATATTAAAAAGTGGTTATGTTTATTTGTATAAACTCTATTTTATGCCTAAACTATTCCACCTTTATCGTTTTAGTTATATGAAAAATTTTATGTTTTCAATACTGTAAATTTAAAACTAATTAGACTATTATTAGACCAGAGTAGGCCTATCAGACGCCAGATTACTATAAACGAACAATAAACCAAGTTTTCTTTTTGCTGTATAGTACTCCATCTTTTAAAAATAAATTCCTCCAAGGTACACCACTGATGGTGTACCATGACTGTATTGTACGCTATTTTTTAAATAATTAAATTGAGTATAGAAATGTATTTGGACATTTCATAAAGATATATGTAACTCCTGATATCCTTAAATTTATGGAAAAAATATGTTTTACTGATATTTTCCAAACACTTCTTTTGTAAAAAAATCAAAGTTTAAAAATGCCTCCAAGGTACACCACCTTCCCCTATATTTAGTTCATATGAGGAATAATAAGCATTTGGAACCTCAAGAAATTTGTCTCACGTATATTACACTAAGCTTATCAATTTTAACTCGCACTGTTCGTATGTAATTGTTACTTACAGCAGAGTTGCCAAGTCACCCGCTTTTTCCGGGAGATTCCCCAACACAACTTTTAGACAGTTTTATTTTGCATTAAATATTTGCACTGATTTTAAGCATAACTTTGTAAGTAAAAATTAGTGGTGGGAAATCTCCCGAAAAAAGCGGGATACTTGGCATCTTATAGGGTCATTCCATGTGAAATGAGCAAAAATGAAAAAAAATCCGTGGCCACATAGCAACCAATTTTAATGAAATTCGGTACACAGGCTTATTTTATGCATATATGCAAATACCTAAAATATTTCTGCTTAATATTATTTATTTTGGTAATTACAACAAATTCAAAAGTTAACACTTAGAACAGCATTTTTCATGACTGCTTAATGTTACATTTTTAAAGTTCTGTATTTTATTAACTACTTAATATAAACAAAAACATTTCATATCATTGTACTTCTGTGAACATGGGCTATTAGTCTGTTTCAAAATATTTTTTTTAATTGAATAGTTCATCTAGAAATTAATTGTAAAAACTGAAAAATTTTCATATTTGACAAAATTGAACATTTTAAATTTTTTTCACAAGCCCTAAGGAATTAAATGGCATTATTTAAATTAACATACAATAGAGTGGCAAGTATCATAAAAATGTTACCCAAGTTTCAAAGTTGCCTTTAATTCCCTTCTTCTTCAAAATAGTCTTAAAACATTTTCTGAAATGGTAATTTTCCCCTTTATTTAGTCACAAAAATAAAATGAAGGAAACTTTATACAACTAAAATATTTTCTAGGAATATAGGACAAAATGTCTATTTTATGCATGAAAAATCTCAAAGTTGCCTTTTGAATCTTAAGGCTTTAAAATCAATTGAAATTAGAGAATGTTCTTTGTCCTCTAAGCACAATCCTACTTTTAGAGAGATACAATTAACTAAATGAAGAAAAGCAAATATATCCAGCATTTATCTCAATACAATAATCTATTGGGGATGAATATAAAACAATTATATAGATTATATTCGCTTTTATTAAAATTTCGACACCTTGTTTAAAATTTTAACAATTTTTCATTCTCTTTCCGAACTCTTTTTCCATCTGATTTAAGGTTCGTTGCTCAATTCTGTAGGACCTTCCAGTTGATGATGTTGATGGAACAGGTATTTTATTTAAAATATTTTATGTGGTACCTAACAAACATCATCTTTAATAGGCCATGTAAACTGCAGTGATGGTCCTTGCGGACACATGAACTTTACAAGAAAATCGCTCTTAACTGGTGAAATATCAATCACATTACCTAACCTCCAATAGTTATCATCAACACAACAGACAAATGGAGAAATTGAAATTTGATTTGGGCTCAATGCAAAATTGTCTTGAACAGAGTTCGGTAAGAGAATGAAGGTTTAAAACCTTCGTTTCTTTTCTAATGAATGTGATAAATAAGAAACAAGGATTTTCGATGTGCAGTTGGAAATTGGCATGTAACAATGATAGTTACGTGTTCCCAAAATAGCTGTTAACACTTCAGTAAATCGCTCTTGAGGCTTTCTTTGAATTTTCAGAACATTTACTGAAGGGACAAAAAAAAACTTAATATTTATGATTGTATCATTTCGCAAAGCGAAAAGATCTTTTGACGTTAAAATCTGATTACTGGATGGTCTGTGCAAACTTGTTCTTGCTGCCCATCGCTTGACAATTCCACTAATGCCATTACACGCACTTTTGCCATGGCTTGTGGCAAAAAAATGCTACTCCGCTTTCAATTCAAAATCAGATACATGGTGGCAAATGTTAGCAAAATCCTGAATTTTACTTCAATATAAATGATTTTAGGGACAAAAATAAGTTGAAGGCAATGATAAAAATTTTTAAAATATGTTACAGGCACGTTAATTTGTAAAGTATAATAATTTGAATAAAAGTAGGAAAAATGAAAATTTCCTTTTTAAAAAACTTTTTTTAATCAAATAATTAAAAGAACAATTTTTAAATTGCACCAATTAGTTAGCTGTAAAAAAATCTTCATTATGCATCATTTTTAATACAAAAAAAATGATGTTAATCCTTCCATTTTAAAGCTAGCACAAAAACCTGAAATATGAAAAAAAATTAAAAATTTAATTTTTATTAATATCCCAGATTTAGTAGAAGCTCTATCTAAATTTTATTTAGAACTTTTCTCAGAGACCTTTTTCTATAGATTATAACAGGATATTATTTTTAAATTTATATTCTAAACTTACTGAATGACTGACTTTTAAACTGCCTGCCTTCAACTAAAAAAAAATTGTGCTTCATGCTTACATCAACCTGTAATATCAATTAACAAAACAACAAGTGGTTTGGTAAACTTCTTATTTTGTTTTTACTCATAGTTATATATGGTTTACTTAATTACTCAATTTCATTGAAATCTGTGACATGTGTGCCACAGCTGATTTGCTTATTTCGTTTGGAAATATCATATAATATTTGAAAAGAATTTTAGTTTATTTTATTTCGTGTTTTCTGTACTATTTTGCTCTAGAGTCTACTGTATTTACAAGTGATGTGACAACTTCTCAAGAAAGTACTACAGCGTCAGCAGGTAAAAGAGACCAGTAAAGATTCTTAACACTACTTTGTATATGTGTACTAGCAACATAATGCATTTATTTATTTTTTAAATTACTCTTCGTTATTTATTAGTGTATAAGATATGAGATTACTGTACGTGAATACTTTTTTCAACAGGAATTTAATTATATTCATTTGATTTATAAGGATATAATACGTAAAACATACACGCCTTTTTCTTTCAAAGATATTTCCATATTATTCCTTTTTTACTCTCAGTTTACAAACTTTGCTGAATTATTTGCATGAAGCTCTGAAATAAACATTTAACCATTTAAAACAATATGTTAGCTTTTTTCACTTACATTTCGTGCATTTTTCCTTCTCTTCTCTGGATCATATAATACTTTTTCTTTTTAAGAACGCACTGTAGAATGCACGGAAACGAGAGAAATTACTACAGCATCAGACAGTAAAGAAAGACAAAATATGCATATATTTAGTGTCTAATATTTTACAAACTATTTTTTTCAGTTCTTTTAAATCAGCATTACCTTTTTTAAAGCTTAATAAAGGTGCCAATTTGTATTTCATGAAAAAATAAATGTAACTGTCTCAGAATATATGCAACTACTTAAAACATAATGGTCCCAATATACTAAAATAATGCATATAGATCTTTTTAAAGCATTTTCTCCAGGTGTTCTTAGTCTTTGTAGCCACTCACTAACGAGAGACAATTAATTTTTTCATCGTGTCAGCTAGCATTCATTTGTTCTTGTGGTGTGAAAATTTAACTTCACGCAGTCTCTCTAAGATGGAAAATCTTTTAGGACACTGTTAATAGTGTTTTCCGAAATATTAAAAAACAAATTCGCAAACACAAATTATGTTTTCTTCCCAGTATTAAGAAATAGTATTTATAACTGATGAAATTCTAATAATAAAAGGAGTACTATTGTTTATCACATAACAAAATTACAACTTCTTTTTACAGGAAATTATATTAAGTGCATATCCGAAATAATAAGCATATGAACCTTGAAAAACTTTTTCTTACATATATTACATGATTCTTATAATTTTCAGTTGCATTCGTCGTATATACTTTTAACGTATAATATTTAAAATGTATTTTTGTTTTATATTTTATATATGTTGTTTGTTTCTGATTTTGCTTTAGTTTCTACTAGATTCACAAATAATGAGACAACTCCCCCAGAAAGTACTACAGCTTCAAAATATTCTTATCTCTGCTAACATTGCATATGCATGACTATTAACATAAGAAATATGTTTATTTTAAAACTTAATCATAATTTTGATTTTAGTGTATCAGATATGTGGATACCGTACTAGATGTTTTTCAATAGAAATTTATTATATGCATTTGATTCGAGATGTATTAGGATATAATACGTAACAATTACACGCCTTTTTATTTCTAAAATATTTCTATATTATTCATTTTTTCACTCATTTTACAAACATTGCTGAAATGTTTGTATGAAACTCTGAAATAAATATTTACCCATTTTAAACAATATTTTAGCTTTTTCCACTTACATTTCGTGGATTTCTTCTTCTCTTCACTTTCATACAATACTTTTTTCTTTCTAAGGATGCACAGTAGAATTCACGGAAACGGGAAAAATTACTACTGGATCAGAGAGTAAGGAAAGACACAAAAAATTAAATATGTAGTATCTAATATTTTACGAATTCCTTTTTTAAATTGTTCTAAATCTGCATTATATTATTAAGTTTAAAAAAGGAGTCAATATGTATTTCCTAAAAAAATAAATGTAACTGTAATACAATATATGCATCTACAAAAAAGTAAAGATGCAAATATTCTTAAAATAATGCATCTAGATTTTTTTAAAGTATTTTTTCCGTTCGTTTCTAGTCTTTCTAGCGACCTTCATAACACTATATCGGTCAACTTCACTACCGAGAGGCAATTAATTTTTTCATGGTGTGAGATGACATTCACCGGTACTTGTAGTTTGAAAATTAAATTTAAGTCTGTCTAAGATGGGAAATCTTTTATGATACAGCACATCGCGCAGTCCGAAGTATTAAAAAACTTATTCGCAAAAACAAAATATGCTTTGTTCCCAATATTAAGAAACAGTAATTATAGCTAATGAAAAGGACATGCACAGGGAATGCACGGAAACAGGAAAAATTACTACAGCATCAAACGGTAAGGAGAGACGAAAAAAAAATGCATGTGTGTAGTGTCTAATATTTTACAAACTGTTTTATTATATATATATATAGATATAATAAAGAAGTTTCTTATAAACATATATAATAATAATATACATACAATATTAAGAAACAGTAATTATAACTGACGAAAATCTAATCATATATAAGAGTGTTTGTGTTTACCACATAAAAAATAACAAATGCTTTTTACTGCACATAATATTTAGTGCATCTGAGAAATAATAACCATATGAAACTTCAAAAAATTGTCTCACGTGTACTACACTAAACTTATCATTTTTCACTTGCATTCCTTCTATATATTTGTCACATATAGTATTTAAAATGCATTTCAGACTAATTTTTATTTATGCTTTCAATTTCTGATTTTGCTCTAGATTCTACTAGATTTACAAGTTATGAGATAACTCCTCCAGATGATACCACAGCTATTATTAACATAATATATGTGTTTATATTTAAAATTTCTCATCATTACTTATTAGTGTATATGATACGTAGATGCTGTATAAGATTTTTTTCAATGCGAATATAAAAATATACATTTGATTCCAGACGTATTGCGTAATAATACGTAAAACATAACACATTTCTTTCAAATATATTATTCCCTCTTTCCTCTCAGTTTACAAACTATGCACAAATATTTGCATGACTATTAACTGAAATAAAATCTGAAATAAATATTTACCCATTTTAAACAAAATGTTTGCTTTTTTTACTTTCAGGCATTTTTTTCTTCTCTTCTCGGCATACAGGCATTTTTTTCTTCTCTTCTCTGTTTTATTCAGTAATATTCTTTTCTTTCTAAGGATGCCCGGAAGAATGCACGGAAACCGGAGAAACTACTACAGGATCAGACGGTAAGGAAAGACACAAAAAATGCAAATATCTAATATCCAATATTTTGCCAATTCTTTTTTTTAACTTGTTTTTAATCTGCATTACCTTTTTAAAGCTTACAAAAGGAGCCAATATGTATTTGATGAAAAGTAAATGTAAGGATCTTACAATATGTGCATCGATAAAAAAAAAGTAATGTACCCAATTTCTACTTAAAATAATGCAACTGGATCTTTTTAAAAGGTATTTTTCTCCAGTGTTTCAGGTCTTTCTAACCATCGTCACTAGAGTTATTTCGGACGTCTTCACTAAAGGGAGACAATTTTTCCATGGTGTCAGATGGCTTTCATCTGTTCTTGTGGTTTGAAAATTAAACGAAATATGAAAAAATAAATACGCGAACACAAAGTATGTTTTGCTTCCCAGTATTAAGAAATATTAATTATAACTGAAAAAACTCTAATAATAAACGGAGTATTATAGTTTATTACATAACAAAATTACAAGTTCATTTTACAGCAGATTATGGTAAGGTGGTGTACCTTGGAAGTATGTGTACCTTGGAGGCACATTTATTGTGCAGCCACCAGGAGAGGTAAATTTAAACTAAAATATTAGTTGCATATATTTATTATTAGAGGCTCATAGGAAGTTATTGTATGACATGTAAAAACCATAGTTTTATTTTAGCATTAAAAAGTTGCATTTCAAGGATATATTATTCTTTCTTCCATAACTGTAAGTATTAAATTTTCTTTTGAACTAATAATCACAAGTTTAAAAGCATGTGATCAGCTACATTTATGTATATTAGTAAATGGTTAACTCTTAACATAATAAGTTATGGAAGCCATTTTGTAAAACACTTGATTGTAGTGTACCTTCGAAGTAGCTAAGGTTGTGTACCTTAGAGGTTCCACCAAGGTACACTTCCACAATTTATTAATAATTATGAGTAAAAGTTTTTAGAAAGTATTTCTTTACTTTAATAACTAAAGTGCTGGTCAAATAGGCCTAAATCTAAATGTAGGACTGTTAAATTCCTGAAGTTGTAAAGCCTAAATGTAAATTCAAAAGCAAAGTTATTTGAGCTTAGTATTAGACAGTAAATAAATATTCTAATGAATATATTAATAATTATTTATATATTATTGTTTCATTAATAATATATTTTACAATTTCTGAACACTTTGCATTTTTTAAAAGTTATCATTTGACATAAGTTTAGATCAACTGAACGTGGAATAGAACTAAATGGGTTACACAAGAGAAGATATTAAAAAGTGGTTATGTTTATTTGTCTAAACTCTATTTTATGCCTAAACTATTCCACCTTTATTGTTTTAGTTATATGAAAAATTTTATGTTTTCAATACTGTAAATTTAAAACTAATTAGACTATTATTAGCCCAGAGTAGGCCTATCAGACGCCAGATTACTATAAACGAACAATAAACCAAGTTTTCTTTTACTGTATAGTACTCCATCTTTTAAAAATAAATTCCTCCAAGGTACACCACTGATGGTGTACCTTGACTGTATTGTACGCTATTTTTTAAATAATTAAATTGAGTATAGAAATGTATTTGGACATTTCATAAAGATATATGTAACTCCTGATATCCTTAAATTTATGGAAAAATATGTTTTACTGATATTTTCCAAACACTTCTTTTGTAAAAAAATCAAAGTTTAAAAATGCCTCCAAGGTACACCACCTTCCCCTATATTCAGTTCATATGAGGAATAATAAGCATTTGGAACCTCAAGAAATTTGTCTCACGTATATTACACTAAGCTTATCAATTTTAACTCGCACTGTTCGTATGTATTTGTTACTTACAGCAGAGTTGCCAAGTCACCCGCTTTTTCCGGGAGATTCCCCAACACAACTTTTAGACAGTTTTATTTTGCATTAAATATTTGCACTGATTTTAAGCATAACTTTGTAAGTAAAAATTAGTGGTGGGAAATCTCCCGAAAAAAGCGGGATACTTGGCATCTCTGCTTATAGGGTCATTCCATGTGAAATGAGCAAAAATGAAAAAAAATCCGTGGCCACATAGCAACCAATTTTAATTAAATTCGGTACACAGGCTTATTTTATGCATATATACAAATACCTAAAATATTTCTGCTTAATGTTATTTATTTTGGTAATTACAACAAATTCAAAAGTTAACACTTAGAACAGCATTTTCATGACTGCTTAATGTTACATTTTTAAAGTTCTGTATTTTATTAACTACTTAATATAAACAAAAAAAATTCATATCATTGTAATTCTGTGAACATGGGCTATTAATCTGTTTCGAAATATTTTTTTAAAATGCAATAGTTCATCTAGAAATTAATTGTAAAAACTGTAAAATTTTCATATTTGAAAAAATTGAACATTTTAAATTTTTTTTTCTCAAGCCCTAAGGAATTAAATAGCATTATTTAAATTAACATACAATAGAGTGGCAAATATCATAAAAATGTTACCCAAGTTTCAAAGTTGCCTTTAAATCCCTTCTTCTTCGAAATAGTCTTAAAACATTTTCTGAAATAGTAATTTTCCCCTTTATTTAGTCACAAAAATAAAATGTAGAAAACTTTATACAACTAAAATATTTTCCAGGAATATAGGACAGAATGTCTATTTTATGCATGAAAAAACTCAAAGGTGCCTTTTGAATCCTAAGGCTTTAAAATTAAATTGAAATTAGAGAATTTTCTTTGCCCTCTAAGCAAATTCCTGGTTTTAGAGAGATACAATTAACTAAATGAAGTAAAGCAAATATATCCAGCATTTATCTCAATACAAAAATCTATTGGGGATGAATATAAAACAATTTCATAGATTATAGTCGCTTTTATTAAAATTTCGACACCTCGTTTAAAATTTTAACAATTTTTCATTCTCTTTCCGAACTCTTTTTCCATCTGATTTAAGGTTCGTTGCTCAATTCTGTAGGACCTCCCAGTTGATGATGTTGATGGAACAGGTATTTTATTTAAAATATTTTAAGTGGTACCTAAAACACATCATCTTTAATAGGCCATGTAAACTGCAGTGATGGTCCATGCGTACACATGAACTTTACAAGAAAATCACTCTTAACTGGTGAAATATCAATCACGTTACCTAACCACCAATAGTTATCATTAACACAACAGACAAATGAAGAAATTGAAATTTGATTTGGGCTCAATGCAAAATTGTCTTATACAGAGTTCGGTAAGACAATGAAGGTTTAAAACCTTCGTTTCTTTTCTAATGAATGAAATAAATAAGAAACAAGGATTTTCGATGTGCAGTTGGAAATTGGCATGTAACAATGTTAGTTACGTATTTCCAAAATAGCTGTTAACACTTAATTAAATCGCTCTTGAAGCTTTCTTTGAATTGTCAGAACATTTACTGACGGGACAAAAAAAACTTAATATTTATGATTGTATCATTTCGCAAAGCGAAAAGATCTTTTGACGTTAAAATCTGATTACTGAATGGTCTGTGCAAACTTGTTCTTGCTGCCAATCGCTTGAATATTCCACCAATGCCATTACACACACTTTTGCCATGGCTTGTGGCAAAAAAATGCCACTCTGCTTTCAATTAAAAATCAGATACATGGTGGCAAATGTTAGCAAAATCCTGAATTTTACTTCAATATAAATGATTTTAGAGACAAAAATATCTTGAAGGCAATGATAAAAATTTTTTAAATATGTTACAGGCACTTTAATTTGTAACGTATAATAATTTGAATAAAAGTAGGAAAAATGAAAATTTCCTTTTTAAAAAACTTTTTTTAATCAAATAATTAAAAGAACAATTTTTAAATTGCACCAATTAGTTAGCTGTAAATAAATCTTCATTATGCATCATTTTTAATACAAAAAAAATGATGTTAATCCTTCCTTTTTAAAGCTAGCACAAAAACCTGAAATATGAAAAAAAAAGAATGTTAATCCTTCCTTTTTAAAGCTAGCACAAAAACCTGAAATATGAAAAAAAAATTAAAAATTTAATTTTTATTAATATCCCAGATTTAGTAGAAGCTCTATCTAAATTTTATTTAGAACTTTTCTTAGAGACCTTTTTCTATAGATTATAACAGGATATTATTTTTAAATTTATATTCTAAACTTACTGAATGACTGACTTTTAAACTGCCTGCCTTCAACTAAAAAAAAATTGTGCTTCATGCTTGCATCAACCTGTAATATCAATTAACAAAACAACAAGTGGTTTGGGAAACTTCTTACTTTGTGTTTACTCATAGTTTTATATGGTTTACTCAATTACTCATTCTCATTGAAATCTGTGACATGTGTGCCACAGCTGATTTGCTTATTTCGTATGGAATTACCATATAATATTTGAAAAGAATTTTAGTTTATTTTATTTCGTGTTTTCTGTACTATTTTGCTCTAGAGTCTACTGTATTTACAAGTTATGTGACAACTTCTCAAGAAAGTACTACAGCGTCAGCAGGTAAAAGAGACCAGTAAAGATTCTTAACTCTACTTTGTATATGTGTACTATCAACATAATGCATTTATTTATTTTTTAAATTACTCTTCTTTATTTATTAGTGTATAAGATATGAGAATACTGTACGTGAATACTTTTTTCAACAGAAATTTAATTATATACATTTGATTTATGAGGATATAATACGTAAAACATACACGCCTTTTTCTTTCAAAGATATTTCCATATTATTCCTTTTTTACTCTCAGTTTACAAACTTTGCTGAATTATTTGCATGAAGCTCTGAAATAAACATTTAACCATTTAAAACAATATGTTAGCTTTTTTCACTTACATTTCGTGCATTTTTACTTCTCTTCTCTGGATCATACAACAACACTTTTTCTTTTTAAGAACGCACTGTAGAATGCACGGAAACGGGAGTAATTACTACAGCATCAGACAGTAAGGAAAGACAAAATATACATGTATGTAGTGTCTAATATTTTACAAACTGTTTTTTTCAGTTCTTTTAAATCAGCATTACCTTTTTTAAAGCTTAATAAAGGTGCCAATTTGTATTTCATGAAAAAATAAATGTAACTGTCTCAGAATATATGCAACTACATAAAACATAATGGTCCCAATATACTAAAATAATGCATCTAGATCTTTTTAAAGCATTTTCTCCAGGTGTTCTTAGTCTTTGTAGCCACTCACTAACGAGAGACAATTAATTTTTCCATCGTGTCAGCTAGCTTTCATTTGTTCTTGTGGTGTGAAAATTTAACTTCACGCAGTCTCTCTAAGATGGAAAATCTTTTAGGACACTGTTAATAGTGTTTTCCGAAATATTAAAAAACAAATTCGCAAACACAAATTATGTTTTCTTCTCAGTATTAAGAAATAGTATTTATAACTGATGAAATTCTAATAATAAAAGGAGTACTATTGTTTATCACATAACAAAATTACAACTTCTTTTTACAGGAAATTATATTTAGTGCATATCCGAAATAATAAGCATATGAACCTTGAAAAACTTTTTCTTACATATATTACATGATTCTTATAACTTTCAGTTGCATTCGTCGTATATACTTTTAACATATAATACTTAAAATGTATTTTTGTTTTATATTTTATATATGCTGTTTGTTTCTGATTTTGCTTTAGTTTCTACTAGATTCACAAATAATGAGACAACTCCCCCAGAAATTACTACAGCTACAAAATAGTCTTATCTCTGCTAACATTGGATATGCATGACTATTAACATAAGAAATATGTTTATTTTAAAACTTAATCATAATTTGTTTTTAGTGTACCAGATATGTGGATACTGCACTAGATGTTTTTCAATAGAAATTTATTATATGCATTTGATTCGAGATGTTTTAGGATATAATACGTAACAATTACAGGCCTTTTTATTTCTAATATATTTCTATATTATTCATTTTTTCACTCATTTTACAAACTTTGCTGAAATGTTTGTATGAAACTCTGAAATAAATATTTAACCATTTTAAACAATATTTTAGCTTTTTCCACTTACATTTCGTGGATTTCTTCTTCTCTTCACTTTCATACAATATTTTTTTCTTTCTAAGGATGAACAGTAGAATTAACGGAAACGGGAGAAATTACTACTGGATCAGACAGTAAGGAAAGACACAAAAAATTAAATATGTAGTATTAATATTTTACGAATTCCTTTTTTAAATTGTTCTGAATCTGCATTATATTTTTAAGTTTAAAAAAGGAGTCAATATGTATTTCCTAAAAAAATAAATGTAACGTTCATACAATATATGCATCTACAAAAAAGTAAAGATGCCAATATACTTAAAATAATGCATCTAGATCTTTTTAAAAGTATTTTTTCCGGGCGTTTCTAGTCTTTCTAGCGACCTTTATAACACTATATCGGTCAACTTCAATACCGAGAGGCAATTAATTTTTTCAAGGTGTGAGATGGTTTTCATCCGTTCTTGTAGTTTGAAAATTAAATTTAAGTCTGTCTAAGATGGTATTTCTTTTATGATACTGCACATCGCGCAGTCTCGAGTATTAAAAAACTTATTCGCAAAAACAAAATATGCTTTGTTCCCAATATTAAGAAACAGTAATTATAGCTGATGAAATGGACATGCACGGGGAATGCACGGAAACAGGAAAAATTACTACAGCATCAAACGGTAAGGAGAGACAAAAAAAAATGCATTTATGTAGTGTCTGATATTTTACAAACTGTTTTATTATATATATATATATATATATATATATATAATAAAGAAGTTTCTTATGTACATATATAATAATATATATATACAATATTAAGAAACAGTAATTCTAACTGACGAAAATCTAATCATATATAAGATTGCTTGTGTTTACCACATAAAAAATAACAAATGCTTTTTACTGCACATAATATTTATTGCATTTGAGAAATAATAACCATATGAAACTTCAAAAAATTGTCTCACGTGTATTACACTAAACTTATCACTTTTCACTTGCATTCCTTCTATATATTTGTTACATATAATATATAATATGCATTTTAGACTACTTTTTATTTATGTTTTCAATTTCTGATTTTGCTCTAGATTTTACAAGATTTACAAGTTATGAGATAACCTCCAGAAGATACCACAGCTATTATTAACATAAGAAATGTGTTTATATTTAAAATTTCTAATCATTACTTATTAGTGTATATGATACGTAGATGCTGTATAAGATTTTCTTCAATGCGAATATAATAATATACATTTGATTCCAGACGTTTTGTGTAATAATACGTAAAACATAACACTTTTTCTTTCAAATATATTATTCCCTCTTTCCTCTCAGTTTACAAACTATGCACAAATATTTGCATGACTATTAACTGAAATAAAATCTGAAATAAATATTTACCCATTTTAAACAATATGTTTGCGTTTTTCAATTATATTTCAGCCATTTTTTCTTCTCTTCTCTGTTTTATACAGTAATATTCTTTTCTTTCTAAGGATGCCCGGAAGAATGCACGGAAACCGGAGAAACTACTACAGGATCAGACGGTAAGGAAAGACACAAAAAATGCAAATATCTAGTATCCAATATTTTACCAATTCTTTTTTTAACTTGTTTTAAATCTGCATTACCTTTTTAAAGCTTACAAAAGGAGCCAATATGTATTTGATGAAAAAATAAATGTAAGGATCTTACAATATGTGAATCGATTAAAAAAAAGTAATGTACCCAATTTCTACTTAAAAAAATGCAACTGGATCTTTTTAAAAGGTATTTTTCTCCAGTGTTTCAGGTCTTTCTAGCCACCGTCACGAGAGTTATTTCGGACGTCTTCACTAAAGGGAGACAATTTTTCCATGGTGTCAGATGGCTTTCATCTGTTCTTGTGGTTTGAAAATTAAACGAAATATGAAAAAATAAATTCGCAAAAACAAAGTATGTTTTGCTTCCCAGTATTAAGAAATAGTAATTATAACTGAAAAACTCTAATAATAAACGGAGTATTATAGTTTATTACATAACAAAATTACAAGTTCATTTTACAGCATATTATTGTAAGGTGGTGTACCTTGGAGGCACATTGATTGTGCAGCCACCAGGAGAGATAAATTTAAACTAAAATATTAGTTGCATATATTTATTATTAGAGGCTCATAGGAAGTTATTGTATGAATGATGTAAAAACCATAGTTTTATTTTAGCATTAAAAAGTTGCATTTCAAGGATATATTATTCTTTCTTCCATAACTGTAAGTATTAAATTTTGTTTTGAACTAATAATCACAAGTTTAAAAGCATGTTTTCAGCTACATCTATGTATATTAGTAAATGGTTAACTCTTAACATAATAAGATATGGAAGCCATTTTGTAAAACACTTGCTTGTAGTGTACTTTGGAGGTACCTAAGGTTGTGTACCTTAGAGGTTCCATCAAGGTACACTTCCACAATTTATTAATAATTATGAGTAAAAGTTTTTAGAAAGTATTTCTTTACTTTAATAACCAAAGTGCTAGTCAAATAGGCCTAAATCTAAATGTAGGACTGTTAAATGCCTGAAGTTGTAAACCTAAATGTAAATTCAAAAGCAAAGTTTTTTGAGCTTAGTATTAGACAGTAAATAAATATTCTAATGAATATATTAATAATTATTTATATATTATTGTTTCATGAATAATATTTTTTACAATTTCTTAACACGTTGCATTTTTTATATGTTATCATTTCACATAAGTTTAGATCACCTGAACGTGGAATTGAACTAAATGGGTTACACAGGAGAAGATATTAAAAGTGGTTATGTTTATTTGTCTAAACTCTATTTTATGCCTAAACTATTCCAACTTTATTGTTTTAGTTATATGAAAAATTTTATGTTTTAAATACTGTAAATTTAAAACTAATTAGACTATTATTAGACCAGAGAAGGCCATGCAAAGTCAGATTACTCTAAACAAACAATAAACCAAGTTTTCTTTTAGCTGTATTGTACTCCATCTGTTAAAAATAAATTCCTCCAAGGTACACCACTGATGGTGTACCTTGACTGTATTGTACCCTATTTTTTAAATAATTAAATTGAGTATAGAAATGTATGTGAACATTTCATAAAGATATATGTAACCCCTGATATCCTTAAATTTATGGAAAAAAACATCTTTTACTGATATTTTCCAAACACTTATTTTGTAAAAAATCAATGTTTAAAAATACCTCCAAGGTACACCACCTTCCCCTATAT
>JAWZYV010017878.1:0-30580 GCA_038373885.1 Cheiracanthium punctorium | reverse complement strand
TCGCTTCAACAGCATTTTTAAAGTAAAGACAAAATTAGATAAATAAATAATAAATAAAATGAATATATAACTTATATAACAAAATATTTATTTATTTAAGCTAAAAAAATTGTGTTATTTCGTGACTTCCCATGAATATGTATCACTATTTCGCAAAGCAAAATTGAATCATTTGTACAGCATCTACTTTGAATGAAAAAATGATCTTCCTTTGTAATGCACCATGCTGCAGACTTTTCGTGTGTTACGTTGAGAAAAAAAAAAAAAAAAAAAAAAAAAAGACATTTCAGGTTCATAAATGAAAATCTTTGCATCAAAGGTATATTTGACATATGGTTATCAATACTCTTTCATTTTAGCTACAAAAAAATTGTAATTCCGTGACTTCGATGAATAGATAACATTATTTTCTAAAGTGCAATAGAAACATTGTATAACGTTGACTTTACAGATATAATTTTTGCTTTGAAATATTTTGTATTGATAGATAGATTGAGATAGATAAGTCACTTCAAATTATGAATAATCATTAATTTTAAGATTTGAAAGAGTTAGTTATATTGTGGTATTGTTACTTTGCCTGTAAAACTACTTTTGCCTTTACAATCCTTTCTCTGCAGTGGGATTTTTTTTTTATCACGTCTGCTGTTTTAAGCATATTTAAATTAAAAAACGAAAATGAAATTAAATAAATAAATAAATAATATAAAAATGCATAAATAACTTAAAGCACAAAGTAGTTATATATTTAAGCTAAAAAGTGCTGTCATTTCGTTACGTCCATGGATACGCATCACTAGTTCGCAAAGCGCTACTGAATCATTTCAGCAGTATTTTCTGTGTCTGAAAAACTACTTTCCCTTTGTAATGTATTATGCTGAAAAATTTTTTGACGATCCCGTTGAATAAAAAAAAACCGACATTTTAGCTTCATAAATGAAAATTTTAGTGTAAAAAAGATAAGTTACATATGGTTATAAATAATAATTTATTTTAGAAGCAAAACAACTGTTATCTTGTGGTCTGGAACATACTTATTTTGTGCAGCTAATTTTTTATTTTTAAAACTCCTTTAGCAGTGGAATTATTTATGGCATTCTTTTAACAAAGTGATACAAAATATAAAGCGGAAACTTTTAATAAATAAATAAATAGATAGATAGAGTAATGAAGTAAATGAAAAAGGCAGAATAACTATCTATAATTATTTGAATTAACCTACGAAAAAGTTGCTTTGAGGTATAATTTATTTTTGCCTGTAAAACTACTTTTGCCTTTACGACCATAATCCTGCAGTGGAAACTTCTATTGCATTCTTTAAACAAGGAACACTTATAGTATTCTAAAACCGAAATGGTTGTTAAACATGAATGAATTAAATAAAATAAATAATCCATGTCAGCCACTAGTTATTTTTCAGCTACTAAACAGCGTCATCTTGTGACTTCGATGAATTCATATTATTATTCTTTAAAGCGCAAATGCAGCATTAGATAGCGTTAACTTTGTGGATCTAATTTTTGCTATGAAACGTTTTATACAGACAATCTTGCTATATAATTCGATAAAAAAATAAGAATATTTATGCTCTATGACTGAAATGACTAGCATAAGATAGATAAGTCACTTCAGATAATCAGTACTCATTTAAGCTTATAAAGAATTATCCTGCGGTGTAGAACTTACATTGCCAGTAAAACTACTTTTGCCTTTGCAAAACTTTATCTGCAGTGGGCATTTCTATCATATATATTTCTCAAAGCATATTTAAATTAAAACGAAAATTCTTATTTAATCTGATAAATAAATAAAAATACATAAATAGCATATTACAAAGTAGTTATGTATTTAACCTAAAAAATTGTGTTATTTCGTGACTTCCATGAATACGTATCACTATTTCGCAAAGTGAAATTGAATCATTGGAACAGCTTTTACTTTGTCTAAAAACTACTTTTCCTTCGTAATGCACCATGCTGCAGGCTTTTTTTTGCGTGTCACGTTGTGCAAAAAAAAAGACTTTTCAGCTTCATGAATGAAAATCTTAGTATAAAAGAGATAATTGAAGTACGGTTATCAATACTCATTCTGCAAAATACTTGTCATTACGTAACTTCGATGAATAAATATTATTATTCTCTAAAGTGCAATAGAAACATTGTACAGCGTTAACTTTACAGATCTAATTTTTGCTTTTGAATATTTTATGCAGTTAATTTTTTTTATATAATTCGATGAACATATAAGAATATTTATGCTTTATAACTGAAATCATTAGTATGAGATAGCCCGTAAGCAGGCGCGTCTACTTTTGTAACTTAAGCACTCGCATGGGGTAAATCTTACCCCATTTTGTCTTCTTTATATTTTTGTCTAAAAACGTTTTAAAAACAAATTTGTGGACTTATAACGTAAAATACATCAGTTCTATTACGTTACATGGGAAGAAATCGTGCTTTTTATGTTTATTTAGAGATTTTCTGGCGGTTTCTTTAAATATCATGCTTTCTGAGAAGAAAATTGCATATGATATGCTTTATACCTTAAAACACTAATTGCATTATTAATTTCATTTAATAGCCTTTTGTCAATACATACCAGTAGTGTAACGTCAATTTATAGTTAATTTACATTTAGTTTATACTTAGTTTAAGTTAACAACGTAATGAAACTTTGTTAGTCGCACGGGAGTATTTAATCCCAAAGTGGAATTTTCTTCCCTTCCGGAAAACAAAGAAACGAAATTCCTTCACCCACCCCAACTAGACCTTGAATTTGAAAGGACGGCGCAAACTTTTTCTCAAAAAATTTCTCCCATTTTAAGAAGAAAAAAAGTCGCTGGGGTGAGATTTACCCCAGCGCGCCTACTTACGGGATAAATAAGTCATTTCTGATTTTCACTAGTCATTTTTTTAACATTAGAAATAGTTATCTTGGGGTTTGGAGTTACTTTGCCTGTAAAACTACTTTTGCCTTTACAAGACTTTTTCTGCAGTGGAATCTTTTATCACGTCTGCTTCTCAAGCATATTTAAATTAAAAAACAAAACAAAATTAAGTTAAATAAATAAATAAATAATACAAGAAATGCATAAATAACTTATATCACAGAGTATTAATTTATTTAAGGTAAAAAATACTGTCATTTCTTGACTTCCATGAATACGTATCACTTCTTCACTGAATCATTTCAACAGCATTTTCTGTGTCTGAAGAACTACTTTCCTTTGTAATGTATTACGCTGCAGAATTTTTTGAAGGTCCCGTTGAACAAAAAAAAAGGTATTTCAGCTTCATAAATGAAAATTTTAGTGCAAAAAATATGTTACATATGTTTATCAATAATCATTTATTTAACAAGAAAACAGTTGTTATCTTATGGTCTGGAACATACTTATTTTGTGCAACTAATTTTTCCTTTATACCACTCCTTTTGCAATGGAATTATTTATGACATTCGTTTAACAAAGAAATACAAAATATCAAACGGAAACTGTTAAAAAATAAATACATGGAGCAAATGAAGTGAAAAGAATTACTTTCTTCAGTCAGTAGTCAATTTTTAAGGTATAAAACGGTAACATCTTGTCACTTCATCTGTTAAAATACTTTTTCTTTTGCAACACTTTATGCAGTAGAATAATCGAACAAATTCGCTGAAGATATAAAAATATTAGCTTCTTAAATGAAACGATAAGTCCAAAAAGGTTGATTTACTTCTGGCTATCATTACTTATTTAAGATATAAGAAGAGTCATCTTGAATTTTAATTGCTATATAGACATAATTTTGCATGAAAAAATATGAGGAGTATATTATATGTATCGTATAAACATGTAAACATCTTGCACAGCTAGTATTCCTTTAAAACATTTCTTACCCCTTGCATTTTTATATTTTACTAGCTGAAGTACCCGTCGTTGACGGGTTAGTACTGAATGCAAATTTCCCAAAAGCAAGAACTTTCGTCCGCATTGTAGGAGTACACAGAATGGATGTGGTATGTTATCAAAGTAAAGAAAGCGAAGTTATAATTTTTATGTATTGTTAAAATATTACAGTTTCGTGAGTAAATAAATAATATCATTTCATTCGCTTTAGTCGTAATTATGGGATACGCGAACGAATATTTACGCATATTGAAATAATTTTCGCAAAATCTCACAATCTAATCAATATTTTTAAAAACTTGGAAGCCTAGAATTTAAGTTGAGTGATAACCTATCATATCACCAAATTTCGTTTCATTCCCTGCAGTCTTTATTTCGTGATGCTGGAACAAAAATTCAGCATTTTAAAACGATTTTCACAAAATCTCAAAATGTAATCAAAATATTTTTAAAATTCAACGCCTATAAATTAAGATTGGGCAACTACCTGTCATATCACCAAATTTCGCATCATTCGTATTAGTCGTTATTACTTGATGCTTGAAACAATATAAACGTATTTTGAGAGAAGTTTCGCAAAATCTCAAAATCTAATAAAGATGTTTACGAAATTGGACACTTACAGTTCATGCCGAGCAACCATCTATCATGTTACCAAATTTCATATGACTCGCTTTAGTCGTTATTACGTAATGCGTAAACAAAGATTCACACAGTTTTGAACGATTTTCGCAAAATCTCTAAATCTGATCGGTGTTTTTAATTAGGTGCTTATCGTTTAAGGTGAATGACCACCTATCATTTCAACAAATATCCTTTTTTTCACTTTTGTAGTTATTACGTGATGTGCGAACACAAATTTACGCAGTTTGAAACGGTTTTCGCAAAATCTAACCAAGATTTTTTTTAAAAATATGACACCTATGTTTTTAGTTGAGTGTAATTTATAAAATGTCTTCCTCGCGGTATTTCTTAACAATGAGCTTTAACAATAAATAATACACTAATATTTGAATCCCTTTTCATTTCATTTTCACAAAATTTTTTAATGTTCTTAAAGTTTTTAATCAGACTGCAAATAATCTGTGCTTCATTTTTATGTACTATATATTTAAATATCCTTTAGACAGCAATAATGACACATGTGATAAATTTAGGGCATCACTATTATAAACAGTTGAAAAATATTTTTGAAAACTAAAAAATCATGAAATTTTAAAAAAAGGACAGACAGCGTAAAATTATTGAATTTATAACTATTTACATTGGCTCAATTAATTAAATGTTCAAATAAAAATGTAGTGAATAATATTTAAAGCAGAAAATTCACATTTCCAAAAAGTCACCTGAATAGAGTCACATAATTAAGCATTCAAATATAGCATAATACAGCAAATAAGCGTTCAATTTAGTATTCAAATTTATTTTCCTTTTGAATGCATTTTTCTGGTATATGCTAACACTTGGTATTTTACAGCCTTTGTAAAGTAGTATCTACTTATATTTTAGTAAAAAAAAAACAAAATAAAATAAAATAAAAAACATCAGTTGCCTTTTAAGCACATTTAATAAATGACATGAGAGTTTATATGAATATATTATTGCGTACATGTACGGTTAAGAGCTTTTAATATTTTAGGTAGAAAAATATAGAACTGAAAAATTATTTACTAAGAGTATAAACATTAGACTTGTTTAAATTTCATAAAATTATTTAAAATGTGCATTCGTATTTCCTTGTAACTGCACAGACCAAAAAAATTAAAGCAACTCATTTACAAATAGCTTATTTTCTAAATGCGTTGTTATTAGAAATAGCTATCAATTTCAGTCATTACTATAAATTCTTTTTTTCTTGTCCCTCACACGAAAATATTTCCTTGATATTCTACTATGACAAGAGCTTAAAAATATTAATTACAGGATACTTAAAGATCTTTTGTGTCATCAAACACTTACTAGCGACTTAATAATTCAAAAAATCTTTCAAAATTATGTGTGTAATTACACTATATACAGAAACAATGAGATTTTTTTGCCAGAAAATACCCAAAAATATAACTCTACATTTATGTCAGAATAAAGGTATACGCATAAAAACAATATTAAACTCAGCAGACCATTTAAAACGTATCCCTCGATTTAAAGCAAGGAAACTGGTGGTTATATTTTTAAGACATACAAAAAATATACGAACCAAGCAAAACGAAAATACTGCTTTTCTTGTTGTATACCTTTTCGAATAATGTTGTATTTTCTTGTATGAAGCTCGCAATTTTTAATCCCTTAAGCCTTTCGTCTAAAGAGATTTTGGGGGCTGGAATATTCTTACTCCTTCAGAAAAACAACGGTAACATTTTGTGCTTTAAATATTCTGTCGAGAGAAACCTTTGCTGCTGGGGGAAAAAAAAGTGTTGTCTTTCTACAAAGCATGTTTAAGCATTTCAAACAGGTATATTATTTCTAAATGTTTTTGTTACTTCAAATGGGACGATGTACTCACATTTTCGGAAGGAGTATAAGCAGGCTATTTTAGTTACATGTTCAGAAAAGCGGTATGTATGTTATGGGTGTAGTTCCTTTTGGATTTCGAAGATTATAGCATCATATTATAACCTTTTACAGATGCATTGAAAAAAACTAATCGCACTCACCTTATATATATATAATTATATTTTTTATATATTTTTTTATATTATTTTAATATTTCATTATATTTTTTATATTATTTTTTATATATTTTTTATATATTTTTTTATTATTTTATTATATATTTTTATATTTTTTTCACTTTATCAATGGATTATCTTCGGATTTCACTTTACGTAGGTAAGCTATTATATATTATATATAATATATAAAACAGCTGAACATACGTCATATGGATATCCTGTTTAACCATCGAGCAATTGAAATCTCAAACATAAATAGCATTAACAAACCTGAACTGAGAATAAAAATGTAATCATAGGCTTTAATATTGTACACAAACTAAAAAATCAAGCGAAAACCAGCTATCAAAGGTAAAAAAAGTGGGATCACTTGTTGTAAAAAATACGCATCTATCATGTGAAAATGCATAAGCCTAATCACCATAAGTGGCAAACAACAAAAAAAATAATATATATTAAATTAATAATATATATTAAATTAATATATATATATATATATATATATATATATATATATGTATGTAATGTAATTACAATCAGTAAATTATTATGCGTATTAAAAATTCTCGTTCTTCATTTTCAGATTCACGATTTTTTTTAAATGCCCTCCCTACGAAAAACTTTAATAAGTGAATATTCCCCATACATTCATGAGTTGATGCTGAAAATTTGAGAATTCTAACCTCAAGAAAATGATATGGGGAAAAATGCTGACAAAATATTTACTAATCAATGGCTAAAAAAAAAACACCTCAAGTTTTATGATTGCATGTGAGGTGCGGAAATTACAAAAGAAAACCAGAATTGCATTAATATATAATGCTTTTGACATTATTGGTGTTGCAAACCCTGTAGAGCTTTGTTTAAACATATGTTAAACAAAGTCTTAAGCTTTGTACACCGCCTTATTAAGCTATTTGGGCACATTTCACAAATTAGGAATTATTTGTACATCTCCCCTACAAAAATGCAAACATTGTATTAGGTGTACCGGAAAAAAATGTCGTTGCTTTACATAAAATTCAAACAAATGAATTTTCATCAATTATTGAATTAACAAACAAGCTGTGCCTAAGCACAGGACTCATAATTTCAAAGCGAGAATATTTTTTCCCTCTCAGAGAAAAATGGCCACCCCCCCCCTTTTTTTCACGTCTTCCCTTCTTGGAGTATTCCATTCGAAATGTTCTGAAATCTATTTTTAGGCATTCGTGAGCATTGTATTTTAAGGCAAGAATTTTATGGATATCTCTTTTCTTCTTTGAGATCACACAGGATATCTGAAAAGAACTTTTTGGCTCCCTATCCCCCATGAGTTACAAATTTTGGAAAATGCTCTGTTTTCTAGAGCCTATGTTATAAAACTCACGTACCTGGCAAATTTCGTATTATAAGCTTCTGTAGTTTTGGCTAGGCAAAATATTGACATACGAAAAAACAACAATACTTTCCGGTACACCTAATATTTATTTAGATTTAATTCCCTGAGAATTATAATTGATGCCATAAAATCATGTACATTTATTTAAGCAAATTATTTTATTATTATTACATTGCAGAGATTTTGCAATTATGTTTCCATCTTTCTGATTTAACATTATAGTAAACTAGGAGGGTTTTTTTTTTACGAAATCAGGTATGTTCCAAAACTTTAAACGTTTAGATCAGAGATAACGTGTGTACACGTTATCTCTTATCTAAACCCCCCTCTGTACGTTTAGATAAGATTATTATAGATTAGAAAATTTTTAGGCCGTCCATAGGGCCATCAATAAAGCACGAAATTCCATGTTCATGACGTGAGGTGAGGTGATTTTAAATGGGGATTCTATATAAGAATCTCCTTTAATGATAAAAATGCATGCATATTCAAAAAATACATTTTCAAACGGAATTAAAGAATAAAGTACAAGCTTTAAAAATATTTATGTAATTATATGATTGAATAATACTGAAATGCTGAAAAAAGAAATAATACTTAAATTGGAAGAATCCTCGGCTTAATATGACATTACTCTTTATTTTTATTTTACTTTGTATTACTTTGTATTGTTTACTTTGTATTTTACTTTGTATGTACTTTTATTTTGTATATGTACAGTCTCTAAACTCTGATTTATTTTTTACCGCGTACTTCTTAAAAACATTCTACAAGACAAATACTACAAAGTTCAACAGGCCATTTAGAAACACTTATTCCATCCGTTCCACGTAAACAATCTGCGGGCGGAGTTTCTTCAAAGAGCAGAATAACAGAAAAATACCAGGAAGGAAATTGGATTTCGTTGTTGCTTTCATTCTGTAGAAAACTTGTAGAATATTATCAGACTATCAGAATGCAGACTTGCAAAGTGTCTAAGTCTTTTCGATGAAAAAGAGTTTGGCAAAGAATACAAAAGACAGAAAAAAAATGATGAAATAAACAGTACTTTAAATGTTTGCTTTTTGAAAACTGGATATTCTTTTTCAAGTTCCTACCAGTATTTTGAAATGCTTTTTTAATTTTTTTTCAAAGTCCAGAATGAGAAGAAATCATAATTACAGGGGGTCCGAAAAGCCCTTGACACGTTTAAAAAATTCACAGAAAAGCAACAAATTATACCGGTCACCACGACTTTTGGGTCTGACTTCTACATGTTAAATTTTAGTTTCTCCTATGCCAAACTAAGGAAAATCCGCTCTTATATAAAACGAGGAATATTTGTGTGTATGTCCCAGTGATCTCGAAGACTGCTCTAAGGATTCTTTTATAATTTCGTACCTGGTTTTTTTTTTGGGCCCCTGAAACGATTGAGCTAGGTCACGTGATTGTAAAAACTCTAAAACGCTCAAAATTTAAAATTTAAAATTTTTGGATGGTAGCGCCATCTATTGAGCGTTTGAAAAACACACTTGATGCAATCTTCCTAAAAGGGACGCTCAAATATGTTTGGGGTGGATTAAAAAATACACGTCATCGATATATAATAGTAAAAATTAATTTCGCAACGAAACAAAATAAATGGAACTTGATATCCTGTACACAGACAAATAAATATTTTAGTAACTAGATATATTACACCTTTCAGCTACATAAATTTGCTTAGAATTAAAAAGTTATTTCCATTTTTAAAATATCGTCCTGGCAACCAGCGAAAGAAAAAGAGAAAAGAATCTTCGTTGCCATCCCCGCAAGCACCATGATGAAAAATACGTAAATAATTTAATTATTTTTAATTCATAGTTATTAATACAAAACTATTCGTAAACCTTATGTGAAAAAATGCCTGAATTTATTACAATTATCCTTTTGTAACTAACGTAAATCTAAATGTATTTTCGCGTATATACTAAAACAATAAAGATTTTTCATGTTTTAAGTTATTATATTGTATAGTAAGCATTTTATTGATCCATATGATGCGAATTTCAAAAGTGCATAAAAGTTTCAGCTTAGCCGAATAATTTAAATGAAAATGACACCCTTTTCAGTCATTCACAGTAAGAAAAAAGATACATTTCTTTTCTTTTTTTTTAAAAAAAAATAACGGCAGTAGGTTGAATTCTACTTTAACTGCCTTATTCCGCCAAGTTGACGATAAATATTTAAATGTAGTTACCCTGACAATTTTTTTTTTTTTTTTGTATTGGACGGCCGTTTATAATGAAACGATCTTTCAAACTCCGATGAAAAAATTTATAATGATACAATCGATTCCTAAATTGGGCTGGCAGCCGATATTCAAATTAATTTTGCAGGTGATCAGCCATCAGTTTAGTTTTCATTCACTGCAGTTGATGATTTCAACTCATTTATTTTATCATCGTATGGACAACCTTTGAAAAGTTGCGGGCAGAACTTTGCGATATTAGCGAACTCCTGGGCCTGACTTCAGAATGTTAGCGAAATCGCGGGCCGTATAATTCGAATTTATATGGAAGTTTGAATGTTTTATATAGGTTTTATACAGGGTTTTGACTTGTTCTGCGAGCTGGTCCAAAAGCCATGGCGGACCCCATTCGGCCGCAGGCTGGAAGTTGCCCATATGTGGAAGCAGTAAATTGGGAGGCTGAAATCTGGTTACTAAGAATTTTTCTAATAAATTTTCAATTCTTATTTAGACGTGGATTAGACTGTGTTGTTTTGTGTTGTATACTATCATTAAACTAAAGGATAAAGGCCTTTGTGGAGACAATTACAGTGGGTGATAGAATGTCTACACTCAGAATATTTAATATTAACCCACTTAAAATCAAATAACTTCATATTCAATTTTTATTATATATCAAAATTCGAATTGTATAATCTGCAGAAATATTTCGTTTGGTATCAACATTGGCTCTCCTATATCCATGCTTAATGCATAAATAAACCATTTTATTTTTGAAAAAAAAGTTAAACTGAGTAGTAATTTAGAAAAGCTCTCTTAAGCGAATTGGAATCGTAATTTTCCCTCCAATGCCTGATAACCGTGACTTCAACGTAACGTCAATGTCACTTGCAATAGATAATTCTGACACTCAAATGATTAGCTTTTTTTATTCTTTAAAATGAAATAGAGCTGAAAATACCGAAAAAAAACGCTTAAAAATCGGGGAACGGGTGGATTATGAGATTTTTTCTTTTTCTTTTTTTTTACATTATTATGATAATTTTCAAGCTGATCGCACCAACGAACCGTGTAAATTTTAAGTTATTAGATAATGCATTTTTAATCTGTTTGGATTAATGATGTAAAAGTTTTATTTTGAGTGGTTGAACTGGAATTGTGACAGAGTCAGGGATCAATGTAACTATATAGGAACGATGTATTTTTGATTTATTCGAGGTTAGAAGTCCATTTTCTTCAGTCCATCCCATTGATCTGTTATTGTCAACGTTTAAGTAGTTGTTATTATTATTATTAAAGAATATTTTTGATCTATTCTGTTTTTGATTTCATGATTCCGAAGTGTCCTTTTGTACTAATAATTTAAATTGCGTTACACGTTTTTTTTTTTTTTTCTTAAGCGTGAGTTTATAAAATAAAATTATGTTTAAAGCATATTTATGTAAAATTATACTTTTATGGCATCTATATTTATGTATCTATAAGATTGAATTTACGTTTGTAGAATTTGTTTATGCAAGATTTAGATGTACAGGATTTAGATGTACGTTCAAAAAGGAAAACTTGGGGAAGTCGTCACTATGAAATTCATTATGCGTCAGTGGGGAGGCCGTCTCACCCCGGAAGTGAGGGACCACCACCCACGAATACCCATGCACCAACTGACGAAAGCCGTTAGGAAAAACAGTTAAAAGAGAATTCAAAACAACGTAGAGGTAAAAATCACTTCTTTGGGAAATTTCGAGAAGAAACCTACAGACGCTCTCACAGCGGAAGCGAAACCGCAAGGAATTTTGCAGCTACCCAGAACAGACAGCATAAGTAAACATATGTGTCAATAGTTATTATTTTTTTTTTTTTTTTTTTTTTTTTTACAGAAGAGCTGATGAAAGGATACGTGAGGAAAAAAAAATGACGCGAGTTATTTTGCGGAAAGAGGCAGGAAGGGGAAAAATTAAATTCTGATTTCGACGATTAGTTTAAAATTATTAAAGTAATTTGTCTTTTGTAATTTGTCCTTTTATGCATCACTGTAAATGGATTTCAATCTGTAGTGTGCATTTCTTTTATGAAATAAAAAAATAAAATAAAATAAAATAAAAATAAAATATATCAAACATAAAAAAAGATGTCCTTAGCAATATAAGAGCAACAGTGCTTATCTTATAACAGATGCTTTAAAATCCACTTATTCGGAGAATTCTATTTAAACGTGTAATGCTGTGACCTCTTGAATACTGCCATTAATTCTACTTCTCTTGGCACCACTAGTTTACGTGTTACCCGGAAGATAGCGGTACTCGATCTAAGAAAACATTTTTCCCGCAGTGGTCTGCGTGCTGAACTCCGTTCCCAAAAGAACATGCCAAGTGAAGCAGCATCCGGCTGGGCCAGTTCTTGGGAGGGTCAACTCCCTCTCGACTCGACTGCTGTGGGACCGTGTAAGCTAATGGGAGCTGGTGCACGTAAAGTCGGACGTGGCTCCATTATCCACCAGGTTTATCGCTATCTCTGGCGGTGCCTATTACATGGGGTAGGCCCCTCCTTTTTTTACATTTTAATTATTATACACTGTTGTGTTTAGGAAAGCAAAACAGCAAATTTTACAGTAAGAATTAGAAGAAAGTAGACGTAGAAGAAGAATGAGATGTAGAAGAAATTTTCTTTATAAATAGCAGGTTATCTATGATATGCATATCACAATAATATGTACCCTGTATAATATTCATATCAAAAGTGCATTTTCCAAATCAACTCCTTTAGGAAATTTTACCGAAGTTTCTTAGTATTACAATGATTATTTATTGTGTTAAGAGGGTTTGGGATAAATCAGTTACTCAAAAATTTAATTTTGATGAAACAAAATCCGAAAGTTTACCCAACTGCCTAGTACTTAGATTATCTCATGTTCTCACCTAGATAGAAACAGTCATCGAGGTCTAATACTAAGCCAAAAATAGACAATCCGGTTTTTGTCCGAAAAGTACACAAATAGTAAGCAAACACATTTTTAAAAATCTGAAACTCTTTCACATTTTAAATACACAAAGTATTGGTAACTATTAAATCCATATCATAATCCACACATCATATCTATTTTTCTACATTGTTCCATAATATATGTATTTGGAATCGAAATTTATATTAAACTATCTGCGTACCCTTCCTTCAGACGATAATAATATTTTTCTCACTCACAAGATTTAAATCAATTCCTCATAACGGAATCTCAAAAACTATTAAATTTTTTGACATGCAGCATAAAATTTACCTTACCTATTCTGGTTCGATTGTGCATATAGCAAAACTACTAAATAATGACACAAAATCCAATGCAAGTATTATTTCCGATCTAAAAAGAAGAATGTAAAAATGTGTTCTGCATACAAATCTGACCACTTTTAAAGTGCCCCATTTCTATAGTACAAAATTTTGCATTTAGTTTAGACTTCCTTTAAGAAGCTCATTTTGCCATCTCTTTTGGCATCTGTATGTAGAAACCCAAAACCTAAGGTGCCAACCCGGAAGTATAATTATACAATTCAATAATAAATATTGTTTTTCTCCCTTGTCTACCACCTGCAGAACTTAAAACATTCGAAATATTTTCCGTGTCCCTCTATATTAGTGCTATATCTATCACTATCCATGAAGAGCTTATAGTTATGAAATCGAAAACGAAATATTGATTATTTTTTCTTTCAACTACTACCGCCAACAGATGTTAAAATGTTGGAAATATTTTGTGTGTCCCTGCAGAATTATACTACAACTAAAACCACCAAAATACCGGAAAAGGTAAAAAAAAGAAGGGTGTTCCTGTATATTAATACTACGTTTAGCGTTTTCAATAACAATCATTCAATTATACGCCACTATAATAGTATGTATAAATGACAACCCTGTTGAAAAATACAACGAAAGTGTCTTGGCGCAAAACACGTACACAGAATCTGTCCACAAAAATTGTCCACAGCACTTTGTCAATAGAAAAGACGGAAGTTAACGAAATGGCATTAGAGCTTAAAAAAATCATGATTTTGGTATTATTTTTCAGAGTGTAGAGTCTGGCAAGTTTTAAAATGCGAATTTGAATAAAGTTACTGAAAAATAAAAGCATCTGAAAAACTAAAACTCCAATTCATTATATAATAGTTTAATATTGGGCGTATTTCACTTCGGTTTAATGTGACACGAAATAAAAGAAGGGCCTTATTTTGCATAGCATCGTTCAAGCTACTGCTAAGTATCATTTTAAAGATTCTGAAATTACGACCAATAAGCTTTAACGGTTAGGCATTGAAGAATGTGCTAAGGAAGTGTTTATAACAAAGTAGAAGGCTGCGAGTATTCTCATAAAAGAAATTTAAATTTTCAGCAAATTCTGTTACTTAGTTTACGATTTGCATAGAAATCTTATTGAGTAAATTGCCCTTTAAACAAAATTAAGCCGAACTGGAATTTAAAGCTCCCAGCAAGAATTAGACATGTTTAAATTATATTGCAAATAGATATTGCAAATTATAAACACAAATATTATGCACCCTTTAGTTTTATGCTTGCATGTTATATAAAATTGTTTAATGCATGAATTAGAAAAGAAAATTAAATTATTAAAAATGGAAGGTTTTTCTTCGTTTGTTTGTATATAAAAGCTTTAATGCGAACATGCATTTTAGCCTTTAATAACAGAAGCGGTTACCGTATTTTAAGCTACTGATACATAAGCCTGGAAGTTTTGCACATCAATTTCCTATCTCATCATTGTGTTCTTTGAACGCCGTTTTTCTTTATCAGCTATGTCTATTTTATTTCTGACACAGAATGTACAAATGTATTGCCTTTATATGGGTGTATGGATTATGAAGCTTATACAATAAATAAATATACTCAAAACTGATCCATGCTACTTAGAAATGTTACTGTCATGTAGATTTATTAAAAAATTATTAATAATATTATTATTTTATTTTTATTAATCTTCAGTTTTCTTATAAAAACAGTTTTCTAATAAAGATGCAGATGAAAATAGGGTTTTATTTTCACTGTCAAGGATGTAGGGTTTAAATGATTAATGATAGTTATTATTAGTAAAATAAAAATATACAAATCCTTGGTTTAAAAAGTATGTTTTATGATTAATTCTATAAAAGTACAATACTGGAAACTTTAAAGGTTTAGGTTTCTGTATTTCACTGACAAATCTAGCGTATAATTGAAAACCATTTGACTCGGAATCAAAATTTTGAAAATGCATTTCAAAATATAAAGAAAGGCCTATATACAGGTTGAATCTAAACTCTTGGTCAAAAATTTAAGGGGTGATACGGTACAAAATGAGGAACCGTAATCACATAGCAATCTGGGATGAAAAACGCAGTTTTAACTTACCCGGTAATAATCACTTTTGGAAAAGCATTGAAGTGTCCGTCTAATTTCTTAACCAAGTTTCATAAGCAATAGGCTCGTCTCCGAAAATTTCATCCATGAAATAAAATAAACTTTTTAAAGCATCCATTTTAGTCTTCTGTTTTTGGAGAAAAATACATTAGTTTCTGACGAAACAATGGTCGGAAAGCGCACTGTTGTTTCAGCACTTTTCCGAAGTAATTATTAACAGTTACACGAAGAAGACGTTTCCAACCCCACAATGCTATGTGATTCTGATTCCTTATTATGTGCCCTATCACCCCTTAAAGTTGGCCCAAGAGTTTCGATTCACCCTGTACATTTTAATACTGCATTTTTAATGAACAAGAATTTTTTTCTGCTAAGGAATTTTTATGTTGACTTAAAGAGTGATAGTATATAGGCATTATTATTCAACATATTCCATTAGAGACTATCACACACACAGTCATACTCAAATTGCATGTTCCCAGAACACTAACAGCTTTATTCCCCAAGTGATATGAATTTGCGATTCCTGTAACGTGAATAGCCGGTTTGACTATCACCATGTACATAGAAAATGTGTTTGTCAGATTTTGCGGTATACCTTTCGAAGGAACTTTCGAAATTACTTGTACTGTTGATTAACCCTCTGAGCTTCCTGGAAATGGGCAAATAATGTAAACTTGTTTTTACGGCAAAATTTTCATGTAGCTTTATAAAATAATAGAAAAAATAAAATTTTGATAGGAAGATTTGTAATTATTAAAAAACAAGTTCCTAAATTACATGGGAGCTTCAATATCGGAACATAGTTTATGATACCTGACTGTTTTAAATAATTTAAGTTATAGATGCATTGCAGTGAAAACTAGAACGAAGTTGACGGGATTTTACGGCTCAGCCGCTTGGAGGGTTAAATAAGTCAATTTAATTTTCAATGAATACGATCATTAGAGAAGAAATTTAAGGCCCCTCCTCAGACAGAAATTTTTCTGATTCGCGTTTTGAGGAACAATTTCCTACCCCCCTCACAAAAGCTCCTATCGCGAAATGCGATAGCTCGCGTGTCCGTTACTGATGGGAAATTTATGACCCGTTGGCGGGTTGGGAGATTTTGACCTGTGACCTCCGTCTACATGCCCCCGCTGCCTGAGCAGAATTTATTTTCAGTTGAGTGTATTCGTTCGAACCATAGGCGCAACCACGGAGGGGGCTATGGGGGCTGAAGCCCCCCTAAAGGTAAAAAGTTAGAAGTGAAAAGCGTTAAAAAATGAAAACTGTCGCTAATGAAATAATTTTTTTTAGTTCTTTCTTTCTTTTTTTAACTGTCCTCAAATTATTTCTAACCAATAAAGTTTTTAAATAAATGCTCACAGTTAGTTGAAACACTCTTACACACGGTTACAACGTTGCTCAAAAGATCAGATAATTATTTATGACTCTATAATGAGTTACATTGCTTATGTTCTATGGGACAGTCAAGTAATACCGAATATTTTGACGTTATAAGAGAGTTGTAACTAACCGAGATCACTATGACTGAGTTCAGCAATATTATGTAGCCCAGCCCCCCCCCCCCTAAACTAAATCCTGGGTGCGCCACTGGTTCGAACAGATTTAAATTGCAGGATACTCAATGATAAATTACAAGTATAATAAAAATTTTATTTAATTTGCAAAGGAGACTGCAATGTGTAAAGTGTTGTTATAAAAATTAACATTTTAAAAGAAAATATCGAAGCGCGAATATGAGAAATTTTACATCGTAATTATTCTACTATATAGTTACGCTGAACCCTGACTGGCTGACTTAATTTGTAAAGATTCCAGGCAAACCACTTCGATGTAAATATTTTACCTCCATTACTTCAAAAAGATTAAAAACCAGAAAAGCCTAATAACACCCACACCATTCATACGATCCGCTTGAAATTTTTCATAACTATGTATAAAAATATAAAAACAATCTCTGTTACTTTGAAAATCTGAAAACCCACCGGTTCCCTAATTTTTTTAAGATATTTTTTGCCATTTTCAGCTCCATTTTATTTCAGAGATTCAAAAAAGCGAATAATTTGAGTGAAAAATTAGACTTTCAAAGTGTAAAAAAATTGTCATATTCACGTCACGGTTATCTATCTGCCTTTGAAGGGAAAATTGTGATTCATTCCTTTAAAATTGTTTTTCTAGATTACATAGTTTATTTATTTTTTCACAAATAAATCGTCTGCATGGATATGCGAATGACTGTGAACACAAAACGAAATCTTTTGAATGCCATAAGTTTCCGCGCGTTTCCAGAAGAGGATGAAATTCGATTTGGGTGTATAATAAAAATTGAATAGGAAGTTATTTATTTTAGGTAGACGAAGACTAAATGTATTCAGTGTAGACATTTTCGTCGAATGTTTTTTCAAGCGCCCGTTGTATTTGCCTCCACAACGGGCTTTGATTTCTAGTTTGGTTAATATGATGAAAAAGTGACACAAAAATAATACATTTTTTTTAAACTTCCTTATATACATAATTGCTTAAATCTGGGCTTTGAAAAACACTTTCATTAAAAGTATGCAGTTGCGACAAATTAAAATATGCATAATAGTTTACACGATTGATTGTGTAAAATATTTTCGTGTATAATACAAATTTACCTACTTCCTAGTCCTTGACTTTGTTTTCTGATCTTTAATATATATATAATAACTTTAAAAAGTGGCAATTTGGGGCGAAATAGGAATTTTTTTCCCTCGAAAACACAATTTTTGCGAATTTTCAAAATCGATATCAGCAGAGTACGGAAAGTTTTTTCTTGGGTTGGCTAATAACCGTGTTTTTTTTTTTTTTTTTTTTTTTTGAAAAGAAATTAAGTTTATCAATACAAAATTATATCTCATACAACCCCCCCTCCCCGAAAAAAAATTCTGGCTACGATCCTTTCCTCATCGATTAGCATATAACGACAATGTTACATCATAAAACTATTAAAAGTGGCGTTTTTTCCGGGTGGCGTTTTTTCCGCTCACCGGATTTTTGAAATCTGTATCAGCCGAATGCTGGAAAGTTGTTCCTGGGTTAGTAAGTAACTGCTCAATCCCCTCCCCTCCTAAAAATAAAAAAAACGGACAATATCTTCAGATGGCACTGGCTCATTTAAAATCGGGTATTTTAACGAAAGCATTTCCAAAAATAAAATTTACCGGATTTTGGAAATCTTTAATAGTTCTGCGGTAAAAATGCTTCTTATTTTTAGAGTGTATCATATAAAGAAGTTTCCGCGCTCGTCTGATATCGATTTCAAAATTCGGAAAAATTGTGTTATCGGGAAGAAAATGTTTATTTTGGCCCTAATTCCCAAATTTAAAGGCGTTGGCGCCACCGGAAGACATTGTCGAACTTCGAAATAAATTACAGGGTTCTTATCCAACCCAAGTGACAACTTTTCTGACCTCGGCTGATACCGATTTCGAAATTTTGCAAACTGTGTGTTTTCTGGAAAAAAATATATCCAGAACAGATAGAATCCAGACTATATATGTACACTACTGGCCAAAAGTATTGAAAGTTTCAGAATCTAACCATCTTTTCAAGAATAATACCACAAAAAATGGACAAAAAACTTGTTAGATTTATATATTTTTAAGAATTTTTGAATTATAATTAGCGGTACGGAATTTTCGCAAATAAAAACAGAAAATTCGCAGGAAAAAATATGAAGGTTTGAAATTTTAATAAAATTCCCATAAACTACTTACAAAACATTTAATGTGCTGATACTTGCAGCCCCAGATGTGCAAAATAATTGAACTATCTGGAAATAAACTCCATTTGTTGCATTTGATTTCATGTGCAAGTTCATACAAAGTTTTTTCAGATCTGTTTTATCATTGTGTTCAGATCTAAATTCCCTGATTGTTGTTCAAGAGTTATTTTCAACATTTCTAATTTGTTCCACAAATGGGGAGCAAATGGTTAACTTGAACCAGGCGAAATACACGAAAGATGAGAGATAAAATGACATAGTCAATTAATATCGTTTTGATATGGCAATAATGAAACAAAAAATTAGGTGGTTCAGGGGGGGGGGGGGTCTTCCCCTGACGAGGCTCAAACTGCCGAGTTTCCTATCTATCTATCTATCTATCTATCTATCTATATATATATATATATAATATATATATATATATATAACTAATAAGTAAAACACAATATGTACTGCAAATAAGATATACCTCGCATTACATATACACAGTGGAACCTCCTAAAGTGACCACCTTCGTAAAGAGACCACAAGTCTATACTGACCACTTTTGTAAATTTTCCCTTTCTAATCACCGCACATTGCAACCTTTGTAAGTTGACCACTTTATAAGATGATCAATTTTGTTGATTCCGAGGGTAGTCACATAAGGCAAGTTCCACTGTGTATGTATATATATATATATATATATATATTGTGCTCAAGGTCTGGTATGTAAAATTATATTTCTAATTTTTGTTATCTTTTTGATTTCTTCTTTACTTTCTATACTAGGGTAGGGCCCAGATGTGTGGAGTTAATATCTCTTCTGATATGCCACACAACCGAAACCCTACTATTTGGTTTGCTGTAAATTATAATCCACTGTTTGTGGCCCCTGACGATGGTGACAGTGGTTATAATTTCCGTTCCATTATATTATCACAATAATTCTTGCACTTTATTTGGCTTCAAAATCTGGTTTCTAATTCTTGCTAATAGTTGTTATATTCTTATGCGAGATATGTCTTATTTGTAGTATGTTTTGTGTTTTACTTGTTAGTTATATATATATATATATTATATATATATATATATATATATATATATATATATATATATATATATATATATATATATATATATATATATATATCGGCTGTTCGAGCCTCGTCAGGGGGACCCCTATGGCCCCCCCTAATTTTTTAGTTTCATTATTGCCATATTAAAACGATATTAATTAACTATGTCATTTTATCTCTCACCTTTCGTTCTTTTCGCCTGGTAACCCTATGTTGAAATTTTTATGATTGTAACCTATTTATAGAAAAATACATGGGATGCATATCTACACCTTACGAAATATTGTAACAATGGATTAAAGTTGTTGCGAACTAATAGTATTTAAATATATGTAAAATTATGTCGCTTTTTTGGGACAATTCAATAAAGGGGGTGAGAGATAAAATGACATATTCATTAATAAAAGGCTGCTTTAGTTATTAAGAATGTAATCAACCACACCTAGAAAACAAGTGCAAATAAGCATTTATATTTAAAAAAAAAAAGCCTCAATATGTTGAAATCAATATCGTCCAATGTAACTAAGAAACACTCGTGAAATCAGCTTTGAAACAAAATAAATTGCACTGAAATCAGCTCATCAGCTTGTGAGCCAAGATCCTGTAATCAGAGGCATCTTCACGTGTCGGGCGTTTCAGTTTTGTATCCTCCCAATTAAATTAATTAAATATCAATGAGCACAATTTGCATTGCCCAGCACGGAGTAAAATTTACACTGATATAACATTGAAGAAGTTTAAATGCACAGAAAATTTTAAATATGATCCTAAAAGCAAATTCTAATACTTTTGAGTTAGTTAAACACTTCATTTGATTGCGAAATTTCAAATCGGCTTAGAAATATTTTTGTGAGTAGTATGTTTTTGGATGTATTAATACCACAGAGAATTTTTTAAAAATGGTTAATATGAACAAATTCTTTAAATATATTCTGTTTTTTTCCTCCCTTTTAGCCAACAGAATAAATAATGCCCGTTATAGCTGCGTCCGTACTTCAAAATTTCGATGCGTAAACAATGTTTTTCCTTCATTTTTGATAAGTCATCATATTTAAATCGGGATTCATTTTGAGTTATTCAAAAAGCTATACTGTGGTCCTTGGACAATATACGAAAAAGGGGTCCCATCGAGCTGACCCTGACCCGACCCACCGAGAGGGGAGGAGGGGCAATTGCCTCGAATTCCACTCCTAGAGGACGTATGTTGCGAATTTTTGGCGCACAAGTCTCACGGGGAAATAAAATAATTCTGTCTTCCAAAACCTCTTCTGGATCACACAGACGCATTCACGTACAAGCATTCACGCAAGTTTAAACGATGCATTCACGCAAGTTTAAACATGCAATCAGAAAGGAAAAGAAAGGCGCCAATATATTTGACTGATTACTAATGAAGCTTTTGTAACGGATAAGTATAAACATACATCTGGGACCCGAAAACGTAAGATGTAGAACTGCAATCAGAGGGTAGTATGAAAAGAAGGCGGACATTGTTGGAAGTTGGAATTACAGGGAAAAAAAAAAAAAAAAAAAAAAAAAAAAAAAAAGATGCGGATGATTAATAGCCAAGTTCGATTAAAATTTGTCAAACACTCTGGTCACTAGTGACTTTCGGATTAGATGATGTGAGTTTGCCTATTCGATTGCGCGTGCATAGATACACACACACACACATACAAATTAGTCCAATATGTTTTTACTTACTGGATAATACTATTTACTTATATTTCTTTTTAACCTTTACTTATATACTAAAGGTCCTTTTCTTTAGCATTTTATATAGCTGTGTGAAAAATTATATACAAGTAATATATATATATAGGTAATGAGCGTAATGAATAGTGCTTTAGTTGATTACCGAACATCAGAAGGAAACTTCGATATATATGGAATTACAAAAGAGAAATAAACTTTCCTACAATTTTAGGTTGAAGCTGCTTCACCTAAAAAAGTTTGTGCATTTAAACTTTTTAAATATTATATAAGTGGAAATTGTACTCCGTACTGTGCAATGTAAATTGTCCTTCCATTTACATCATCCATCCGAAACAAATCTATTCCTTTTCAATACAAACCAAGCCTTTAAACAGAGAGTTTTTCTGCGAGGAGTCGTAAATCAAGTTCCTCCTTCTCCCCGTTTCTCTCTGCGGGTGGTAACGCAACAGGTGGGCAAGTGGGGGTGGAAAACATCTGAAAATTTTTCATCAAAAATGTGTAAATAAATCGCTAAAAATCAAATTTATGGATTAGATAAAAAATACTTATGTATTTGAAAAGGCAAAGTGCACTGCAATTTTTCTATCTTTACCAAATTTCAAAAAAAGTTAGTCTGGTCTGAGAAAATCGCAGTTGACTGTCAGAATTCGTGTCTTTGTAGATAGATGATTGTGTTTAATATTAAATAAAAAATACATCAAAGCAATATTTCTAAAATCTGAAAGATGGAAAAGGTGAGAAGTCTTTCAAGAAAACAACAATGAAAGAAAAATTTTAAAATATTAATTTAGTGCCGAGATATTACTTGAAAACCGAAGTAATAAAATTCCCATTGCTTAACATGGAAAGGAAACTTCTTTCGATCTGTCTGAGGAAGAGCCTTAACATATTCTTTTGATGATATGCAGAAGAGATCGAACAGCAATGGTTAAGTGCAGTTCATGTCCCCATCACGCCATCAATAAATTGAAATAACCAGTGATATGGACTAAAACGGCTGAATAGTCATATACGGCCGTATAAATAGTGGCTCATTTGGCCCAATTTTAAAGAAAGAACTTTAATTCATATCTCTGTTAATTAGGAACACGTTTTCAAGAATAAGATAAATAGCTGAATTAAAGAAAAACGCTTATTTTCAAGTGATAAAAGCGTAATAAATTCAGCTTATACATCGTGTAAAAATAATGCAACATTTTACAGCAAAACAACTTTTAATCCAAACAGGAGAATTACTACTAGTAAATGACTAGTAGTCATTTAAACTACTAGTAAATGACTAGTAGTTTATTTAATCTTATGTTTTAGAGTCAACATTGTGCATACAATGCTAAGTATAAATAAAGTAGATTGGCTTTATTGTTTAAACTTCTTTTATAACACCCCGTGCATTAAATTGCGTTTGCATTTTAAGGTAAACTTTTCTCCTATATATTAAAAGTCAATTGAAAATCTATTCCCAGAAATACAATTTAAAATTTCTGAGAAAACAATATTTAAAACATATATAAATATCAATTCTCTTACCCTTTTTTTAGTACGGGAAGTCCTCATATGAAATCGAACCTTTAAAGAATATCTCAAACATAAAATATATTTTTCTCCTTTATAAATTAGCTTTATCTTTTCTTCTAGTCAACAATCTCTCATATTTTTACGCTTACTCATAAGATATTAAGTATTACTTTTTTTTTAAATCTTTTATTTTAAAGAAAATCTCTCTACATCAACTGCAGAAAAGTTTCTTCGAATAAAATAGTTTTTTTCTCAAGAACAGAAAAGTCTCGGTACAATTTTATAATTCAATTGAAGCAGAAGATTTTCCAGCTAAAAATATAAAACATTTCCCTTTTCGAAATAAATAAATAAGCTCCTTTAACCCCTTATGAACGGCTGCCGAGTTTTCCGCTGAGAAGTCTTTGCCAGGAAGGAAAAGTGCTGCAGCGCGAATTACACTGGAGGAAGGCAGATTTTCAAACCTAACCCTAATTTAGACGAATGGTATCATCATTCCTCTGAAAAATAAATAAAAATTAAAAACATACGCATTCGACTACTAAATAGAGGGTAGTGAAGAGTGACAACAAAATTTTACACGTGCATTTATTTACATTACCGAAACAGGGGTTCAGATATAACTAAAACTAAAAAAATATATATAAAAATAAATAAATTAAAAAAACAGTAAAGACATATTTCTTATGGTGAGAACTAAAGCAAAAACACATAAGAATCGTTGAAAACCATTAATGGAAAGCAGTATTACATTTTATTGAAAATATATCTTAGTTCTTGTATAATTACATAGAAAAAACTCATTAATATTTATGTCTTCATTTAAATATGTAAAATGATACAAAAATCTTCGAAATACCTGTTTAATCTTTCAGCGTCTAAATCTCTAACCCATATTGGAACGCCGTCCTATTTATAGGACAGTTGAATTACATAAGGATAAAATAAACTAAAATAAATAAAATTGGCATAAAATTTCTTGTTAATTACTGCAAATAGGAAAAAATTAATTTATTAATTAGGAAAAAATGGAATTCGAGAAAAAAATTAATGAAAAAAAATCTTTAATTTTACCCCTAAAAAATGCCATAGATTTAAGCCATTAAATAATGAAAAATTTTTTTTTCTTTGAAGGAACATATGCAATTTTTTAGTAGATCATCAGTGTTGTTCAAAACATTAAGAATAACCATGAAAAAAATAAATATTACAGACATGTGGCACACGTTTTCTAAGTGTCCTATAAATCTGACAACAGTCCTATAAACAACTTTTATTTATTATTAGTTAAAAATCAATGACACTTCTAGATTGCATTCCTTGAATACAGAGAACAATGTACCTTTTTATCTTGACATAATCGGTGACAGGGAGCTATTAAAAGATGGACAGTTTTTCAATTTCTTTGTTTCAGCCCCCATGCTGTGTTTGCAACTAAAATTATTTTGTGTCATTGAAGATGCTGGAGGTAATCCAATGGTAAAATTCCCTCATATATCTTAGTAATCATTAGCTAAAACGTAGAGAGGAGCATCTGAGGCTCTGTTTGACAAAGCCAATAAAATAGCATCTGTTCGCTGGAATGATAACAATCCTCTTTTATTACTAACAAATTTCGAAGTTACGAAAGTGGACAGTAAATTACAGCATCGTGTGAAAGAAGGCAGAAAGGATATTGACGTACCATGTTGCGTTACGACTTAAAACCAGGGACGTAGCCAAGGGGGGGTTAGGGGGGGTCATTACCCCCCATGAGGAATTTTTTGCCATACAAAATGTATATTCTTCACTACATTGTCACACCCACGTATACATATATATGAGTTGTAGTAGTCGTAACCCCCCCCATGAAACATTTCTGGCTACGCCCCTGCTTATAACAAATATAAAAATGTAACGGACGTATTCAACAGTATTATGGAAAATTATCAGGTTGTAACAAAAGTTTTCCGCCATATCTGCCTGAAAAACTAGCTTCTAATTCCTTAGATAACTGTTTTTGAACTTTCGGTACCAAACCTGCACAGTGTCACATGATACAACAATAGTACTTAAAGCTGAACTTAATTCGTTGATATTATGTAGCTGACTTTTTGCAACACAACTGGAAGTAAATGATGGTTCTAATCCTCTAGAGTGATAGTTCCATTTGAGACACCTTATACTTAATGATAACTATATTTTTTACAGATTCCACAACACAGTGTAATAAAGTAAACCTCTTTCTTTCAAATGCCAAAAATCGTTTGACAAAATATGAGCACATACGCCAACGAGAACTGTGTGCTGATGATGTTTGCGGTGGCGGGAAACTTTCGCTACAACCTAATACTTTATTTCTATTCAAGGAAAATTGTGGTACTGGACTCTTTTTCTCTCATTTTTTTTTTCTTTGGAACCACTCTCATGGCAGCCTGGAATTTTTCTAAATTACTTTCCTCCAACCATGCACAGAATTTACTAACATTTCGCAGGTCAAAATAGGCCGCATAGTGACGAATTGTTAATATAAGTTACCTAGGTGAAACAATTGCCAGAAAAAACATTACACATAGAGAATAGCGAAGAACTTCGTCTTATAACTGTGAGCGTGAATTGGTGAAATATCCAGTTGGTTGTGAAAGCTTTTTTCATTTAAAATCTTGCAAGGAAAAAAAAAAACTTATTACAATTTGCAAAGTGTGCATTATTGGATTATATAGGAACTGTTTTTTAGACTTCCATAAAGAAAAATTCTTTTCACAGGGTAACCCAACCTTTGTAACTTTTTGTAGTGTATTGGACCATTGTCCTATTTATAAGACAGTCTGAATTTTAAAAAAATATTATAGAACTTCTGTAAATTAATAAATATTTAAATTAATAAATAGTAATAAAAATTTCTGTTTCATGTGTGTAAGTACCACATACAGATCATTGTTTTAAAAAATTACGTTTCTCCTATGGCTATTTTTATGAGTGGTCTAATATGGGCTAATGCATGATCTTGATGTTTTAAAAAATCAGACCCATAGGTTCTGTAAAAAGTACGCCTATTGACTTCATGATGCTACTTACGGGTGCCTCACCATGACACAGTGGCTATGTCTCTGAAAATGGTAGACGGCCAAAGTGTGAAGGTCTCGGATTCGGGTCCCGATCTAACGGTCTGGAGTTTTGGTAGGTTTTCATCACATGTAACTTTAATACGCGTTAGAACCTCTCAAAAAGTCCTCCTACCAAGGCACCCCCCTCCTTGGCAGATCGTCCTAGCGTAGCGTTGCCAGAAACACACAAATAAGCTACTTATACTACAAGGTTACTATTAAACCTTGGGAAAGTTGTCTTGAGAGAAAAGCCCCTCCTACTGTATTTTAAACTTACCCAAATCGATGGAGTTTTGGCTAATTACCAACATAACTCTCGAAATTCCAAATCGGATTTATCCAGAATGTTAAAGGTCGTTCGGTAGGGATAGACCTTCCTCTTCTGCTAGAGAAACGAGTGGAGCTAATAAATCCTCTTGAAAACTGTAAAATCAATGTAAGACTCTCTCTTGAACAGGACATTGCCAAACGTGAAACCCAACGGCAACTCTTCATCTTCTTGCAGCAAGTACCCTGAACCTCACTGGTTCAGGGTACTTGCTGCAAGTACCCTGAACCATCTGGAGTTTTCACAGATGGTTCTTTTATATCGGAACTCCCAAATACTGTTTCGGGTGTTGTGATCTTTTTTTCTTTTGGTATCCCCGTTGGTACCTAAGGAACTGCGTTTGACGGTGAAGTTATGGAGATTCGTGTCGCTCTGCAATTGCTTGGTTTTCTTGCTGTTACAAATGTTGCCATCCTTTCTGACTCGAAATCGGCGCTAAAATCGATTGAATCTCTGTATAGCCCTTCTTTTAGTGACATTTTAAATACCCAGATTCGATTCGCAGACTTCATCAATTAGGTAAAACTGTGGTCCTCCATTTGATTCCCGGCCACTGCAATACTGCAGGCAACGAACTGGCCGATGTTTTGGCAAAAAGAGGTATAAAAATTCAGCAGATTCTAAACAAACCAGTGCCTTCCTCTACTTTAAAAAGGATTATAAGGTGAACGCTTTCCAATAAGAGAGAGTACTAAAGAGTTTCCCCTAAATAGTAGAAAAATCTTCGACATAACACCATTCCCGACTGGCCGCGTCGCATAGCGGTAGCACAGTTTTTCCTCTACACAGGGCATGGCTGTCTGGCCACGCACTTAACCGCTTTGGGCTGGTTTATGATCCCTACTGAGACATCTGCAAAATTTACTTGATCTTGGATGGCCACAACATCTTGCACTGCATTACCCTACGCAAGGCGTCATCTACCGGCAGATATTGGGAAGCAAGAGAGCACTTGAAATGACTTTTCTCTTCTTCTTGTTTGTGTTCATTTGTATTTTTTACTGTCAACCTCCTGAAATTAGAAATAAAAAATAATAAATAAATAAAATAAAACTTAAAAAAAATATTCCAATTTCAGAAAGCAAAAATATAATGGAGTATGTATTTCTTCATTTCTTTTTTCCGTAAATATGTAATTGCATTCTTTTTCGAAAGAATTTTCGTCGAAAATGTTTCAACTAATAGAATGCGGAGTTGTAGAAAGTCAATGTTCTACAAGTTTCCAACAGAATAAAAGCATCGCCAAAATCCTATTTCCTTCCTGGCATGTTTCTATTATTCTGCTCTTTGTAGAAACTCCGCCCTCAGTTCGTTTACGTGGAACGGATGGAGCAAGTGTTATTAAATGATCTGTTGAATTTTGTAACGTTTGTCTTGCAGAGTTAGTTTTAAGTCGTACGGGGTTAAAATAACTAAATAACTGAATAATAATAGTAATAATAATGTTTTACTTAACCGACGCTTATTTTAAATTAACAGTAATTAATTTTCCTATAGTGAAGTATTATTTAACACTAGAAGCGCCAGAGCAGTCATTTTGACTGTTTTCGCCATTTTAGCTTGGATTCCTAAAAGACCCTTTACTTCAGGAAGTCATAATTTTTTGAATTCTCCTAAAAAACCTTGAAAATTATTTGCACTAAATATGCATTGAATGAAAATAAAATAAATGGAAATATTTTTATGTATACCTAGAAGCGCCACGAGCAGTCAAATTGACTGCTAGTGAAATTGAGTTTATTCATCGTACTCTATCACGCAGAAAAAATCTTATCATGAAGAAACAATTCCCTACATATTCCTTTCATTCACTATTTCTCTAATCTATGAGATACTTGTCATTTCCCCCTTCCATTTAAAAAAAAAAAAACATTGTCCCGTAATCGTTTTTGAGATACCATGGAAAATCTAAGATTTGATTTAAAGTCAAACAGGAGTCAACATTTAGAAACTGATAAGTTTGCTATGTTTTCAGATATCTGGAACAAATTTATAGAAAACTGTGCTCTTTCTTATAAGCCAGAAGAAATTCTGGTGTTGGATGAACAACTATTTCCATCAAAAGTTAGGTGCAAGTTTTTTCAATGTGTGCCGAATAAACCAGATAAATTTGGTATAAAATTTTGGATGCTAGTTGATGTTGACTCAAAGTTTATGTGCAAGCTTTTCCATACCTTGGAAAGGATAACGCAAGAAATGAAAACGAAAGCGTTCCTGAAAATATAGTAATGCGCCTTCTGAGCCCTTATGTGAATACAGGTAGAAATATGACAGTGGGCAACTATTTTTCCTCGCTGCCATTAGCTAAAAAACTTAAAATGAAGAATACAAGTTTTGTGGGGACAGTAAGAAAACATCGAAAAGAAATTCCGCATGAGATCAGGAAATCAAAAACTCAGCTTCACGAAACAGTTTTACTGAAAAATGGCGACACTACACTGACAGTGTATCAGGGTAAAAAGAATAAAAATGTCCTGCTCTAAACCTTGCATACAGATGTAAATGTAGAGTCACAAACTGTGAAAAAACTTCCAGAAACAGAATTCTACAACAAAACCAAATGTTGAGTCGACATTATTGACCAAATGACACGTAAATATTCTGTGCGGGCTGCTTCCCGTAGATGGCCCGTGCATATTTTCTATAATATGCTGGATTTGGCAGGAACTAATGCCTGCATTATCTACCGAGAAATGAGTGGTAAATCTATAATAAGACATAACTTTCTTTTTCAATTGGCAAAAGAATTGAGAGCGAATCACTTGAAGAAAAACACAAGTGCACAACTGCCCTCAGAAATTTCGAACGCTACAAAAAAGAGCCGACTGTGCCAAATTGGATTTTGTAAGAGCAACGAAACAAGTGATATGTGCCAGAAATGTTCACATTTCATATGTGGTAAATCCACTTCCAGCATTGAAAAAATTCTTATATGTAAAAATTGCGAATAGCATTAAAATGAGTTTTATTAAAAAGTAAGTAAAAATATTTTTTGTAGCATGTATTTTAACAAGAATTAACATTTTATTCTTTAAAAAAGCTTTTAAAAATACCATAAACTTTTTGTATTTAAATAAATGTACAAAATTCTTTGAGCAGTCAATTTGACTGCTGCTGGCGCTTCTAGGTAGAAAGAAAGTGCGGCGCTTCTAGTGTTAATTATATAGTTATATAAAATCTTTTAGAGCTTGTATTTTATTCTTTAATACTGCTTTAAATTGCATCTTAAAACTATGGAAGTGTTTCTGTAAATAGAAAGTCTTCGTAGGTGTAATTTACAAATAAAATTGCCTCGCCACACGTCATGAATGTGAAAACTAATGATTTATTCAAGGTGTCTAGGTATAGTATACAGTGGCTAAGCGTTAGATGGTCTGACATGAAACTAAAGAACTTTCTTATTTGTAATATTCATATCAAAAATATTTTAACATTTTGGAACGTATTCGATTTTGTAACAAAGGCACTTCTAGTTTACAATAATTTTAAATCAGAAATAATCCTAACTAATATTATAAATGCGAAAGTGAGTTTGTTTGTTTGTTACGCTTTCACGCTTAAACCGTTGACTT
>JAWZYV010017877.1:0-31615 GCA_038373885.1 Cheiracanthium punctorium | reverse complement strand
GTTTTGTCCGATTTTTAGTGATTTTTCTTGCATAATACATAATAACGCCGGTAATTGCACTCGCAAGAAAACGATATTTACATCATCGTATAGAGTAGAAAATTTTCTTTTAAAAACTGTTCAGACTGTGTAACATAATTTGCAGGTTTTTGGGAATTTTTCAAATAAAATTAAATTTGACGCTGACTTTTGTAAAATATTTTTAAAACTGCTGCATCTTGAATTCTATCAGTCATAACTTTTTTATATTTCGGCAAAAGACGGAGCACACAATTCGCCCACTTTTAAAAGAAGAACGGAGGGAAAATATAAATTAGGAGAATTTTTATGAATTTTTAAGTAAAGAAGGATTTTCATTTCAGTAGCAGCTGCTTACAAATTTCGGTTTGATATCTTGCGGTTTGGTTGTCCTGGATACAGTAACAATGGGGTCATTCCATTTCAAATCAACCAGGCCATGTCACCCACCATCTCAGATTTCTTTGAAAATTTTTATAAATGTAGCCATTAGTGTTCTAACTAACAATATAAAATTTTACTTCAATATCTCTAATACTTTTTAAGATAAAAATTATTAAAATAATGGGAAAGTGACCATAAATGGCGTTTTTGCAAACAATTATTTTAATGGTGGTTTTTCAGATAAAAAATCATAACTTTCTTTATTTTCAATATATTAAATCGAAATTTATACTAAAATGTTCACAAAGGTTTGGAGATTATAGAAAAAAATAATTTGATAGTCCTGTTTAGTACCGGAACACCCCAAAAATTCATAAACTTTGTTTTTTTTCAAAAAAATTTCATAAAAACAATAATTTTGCAAAAGCTGTTTCACAAAGGTGTAGCTCTTAACAAAGCAAACTATTTTTTTACTTACACGTAAATGCATAAAGTAAGATAATTTAAAATAAAAACAAAGGGTTTTTAAGTCCTAATAGGTTAATTTAATTAAAAACCAAATATTTTGAAGATTTTTCTTAAAATGTTATGCTGCATACAAATGTTATTATAAAATAATTTTTTATTTATTTAATTTAAAAAGGTGCTTATTTTATTTAAAAGTTAATGTGTTGTTTAGAGATTCAAAGTTATTTTACTTAAAATTTAATTTTTTTTATTTTTAAAATATAAAACTTTTTAAACAAAATCTGAATATATACATATAGTAAATGTGTCAAAACATGGAAGTTTTCCTTTTTTTTAATTGTCAACTTCAAGTTAAATTACCCTCATACTGACTTATTTTAGAGCAGTAATATAACTTAATTTTACTTTTTTAATGTAGACAATGCTTTGTTTATAATAGGAATCTCCTCACCTGTCAGGTAAAAATTTGGTATTTATTTATATTTAATTGAAAATTTTTTAATGTGTCATTGGAAATCAAGTTAAAATAGTTTATTAATGTTTAAATCAGTATTTTTTTTTAATCAGTTTAAGCAAAAAGGAAAAAGAGTGTGTCAATAACAAATAATAAAAAAATGGGGGTTGGGGAGAAAAAGTGGAAACAGGCTGTTTTTGTTTTTCTCCAGAAATGATGCAACTTTTTAAGTTATTTTTATGCAATTAAGTTATCCTAATTTAGAGATTCAAAGTTTTTTAGAATGTCTCTTCAGAAGCTGTACTATGCACTTTCAAGAAAGGTTAGTAACAGTAATGAAACATGCAGGAAAAAAAAAAAAAAAAAAAAAAAAAAAAGTGAAATTCATGTGCTGTATGGTTGGCAAATTTCCAAATTTAGATGTTGTCTCAGCCAATTTTGTAATATATATATATTTGGGGGGGGGGGGGGGGGTAAATTGCCTGAGACATGAAGAAGGCATATCTGTATAGTATTGTTCATATATAAAACAATTATTTATTTATAAATGAAATTTATTAATTTATAATTAAATTAATTTAAAAAAAGGTTTTTTTTTCCATCGGAATTTTGTTTATTTTTTACATCAGTTTAAAAAAACTATGACAGTCTCTTTTCAGTCAACAGGCTTATGGACTGTAACTAGATCAGATCACATGCTTTCTGTTTGTTGTATGGTAAGGAGCTGGTGTAATATGAGAAGATGCAGGGGGGAGATACTGAATAGTGTAGGATAGTAAAGGGGTGGGGTCCACTCCCTCTTCCAATGAGTCATCCTCTTGTTTGCAGGTGTGAATATCTCTTCCTTGGTCAGATGCTTTGAGAATTGGAATCAGTTTTGCCTTTCTTTGGTTAAGTGAAGATGTTCTTTGATTAATTTGGAATTGTTTTTGGTGTTCTCTGGGATTGTTGAAGTTATTTTGAAGAGTTAAACCAATAATCTAAAGCTAAATTATTCAGCTTGATATGTAAGCTCATTTTTGTTTATCTAATTGAAAGACTTTAAATTAGAATGTTGTTGTTTTTTTTTTTTTGCACTACTACTGAATATCAGTTCCTTTTAATATGGCAGCAGAACATTCCCAAACATGCTGTAGTATTGGAAAAGAAAATGGAACTGAATGCCATAAAAAGACTTATACTCAAGTAGAAACTGTATCAAGTACTGCATTATTAAGCCCTTCGGACTTGAATTTAATAAGTTTCAGAAGTAATGTACAATCAGAGCTTATACTTAATATTTGTGAACATCACAAATTATTTTATTTGAATAAATTTGAAAAACTCCAAACATCATGTTTTGACCCATTTAAGTGTCATAAAAGAAAAATAAAAAATGTTTGAGAACTATTAATTTAAATTTATCGAAGGTAATTAACAAATTGCCAAACTGTGAAAAATCGATTCCTGGACAAAAAAATGTAGTTTTTGTAGGAAGAAGGTAAACAAACTTATTTCTGAGCTTGATGACAAAGTATCAACTGGCAGTGATACCAGTGACAAAGTATCAACCGGCAGTGATACCAGTGACAAAGTATCAGCTGGCAGTGATGAAACTGTCACAAATTTGAAATCGTCAATTTCAAAACAAGAAGCTTTAGAAGATGTTAATGTATCATTACAAAACATAGGTGAATCTCCATTGAAATTGCATGCAGTACCTTCACACAGCAAGTCTGTGTATACTAAAAGAAAAATTGAGTCAGCGTGCAGCACTTTGAAATTGAAGATGAGTAAGATAATAGAACAGGAAATTCCTGAAAAGAATGCACCTGAACTTCCTAAAGATATTTCACTGATGATTGATGATATGAATAAATTAATAGAACTAATTAAAGTGAAACTTAACACATGTATCACAAAAAGAGAAAGAATACAAGTTTTAACACTCGTTCCTGGTTCATGGAGCAAAAAAAAAAATTGTGATGTCTTTAATGTAAGTGATTACACTGTACGAAAAGCTCGAGAACTCCTTAGAGACAAAGGTATAATAGCTTTGCCTGAACCTAGAAAAGGGCATCCACTTGATGAGAATATTATTACCACCGTTAAAAACTTTTATCAAAGTGACGAGTATTCCCGAATTATGCCAGGATCAAAAGATAAAATAAGCATTTCAAAAAATGAATATATGCAAAAAATATTAATATTAGGTAATTTAAATGAGTTATACTCAGCATTTAAATCTGAATATCCTAATCTAAAAATAGGATTTTCCAAGTTTTGTATATTAAGACCAAAATGGTGTGTACTTGCAGGCTCTTCTGGAACACATTCTGTTTGTATCTGCAGTATTCATCAGAATGCCATTCTATTGCTCCATGCATGCGCAATAGAAGAATCATATAATGAGCTAATGGATCAATTAGTATGCTCTAGATATAATAGAGACTGTATGCTTCGTCACTGTTCTCAGTGCCCATCAAGTGAAAATCTCAAAAATTTCATAATTGGAAAATTTGAAGAGTGGGATCCTATGGATGAAATTACATACAGCACTTGGATATCAACTGATAGAACACAACAAATACAGTTCACAGTAAGTTTTGAAGAATACTTAACAACATTAATGCAAAGTTTAGAAATGCTTTTTCCTCACTCATATGTCACAAAAGCACAAGCCAAGTATTTAAAAGATATTAAAGAAAATTTGAAAAGTGACACTGCTGTAGCTCTTCTAGACTTCAGTGAAAATTCTTATGTGATACAAGATGAAGTTCAGTCATACCATTGGACACATAATAGTTGTTCTCTCCATCCAGTAGTAATTTATACACGGGATGGGCTCTCTGGAGATCTTATAGTAACTTCTTTATGCATAATATCTGATGATTTAGAACATGATACAGCATTTGTTTATGAAATACAAAAGGTGATCATAGATTTTTTGAAAACGTCATATCCAAGTGTAAAAAAAATTAACTATTTCAGTGATGGATGTGCAGCACAATATAAAAACTGCAAAAATTTATTCATCTTTGTCACCATAAAACTGACTTCGATTTGTCTGCAACTTCGACGTTTTTTGCTACTAGCCATGGTAAGTCTCCTTGCGATGGTATTGGTGGGACTGTTAAACGTATAGTTACCAAAGCAAGCTTACAAATGAGTCCCGGTGATTTGATTGATTCTGCAGAAAAATTAGTATCTTTTTGCAAGAATAAAATTGAAAGCATTCGGTACTGGTTTATTGCAAAAGAAGTATTTTTAAAAGCACGCCAGCAGTTAGAAGATCGTTTCTCTAGGGCAAAAACAGTCCCTGGTACACGCAATTTTCATCATTTTGTACCCATTTCAGAAGATGCCTTAGGGACAAAAAGAATAAGCCATGATGAAAATTTCTGCACCATCTTTTACTTTTCAGGCATGCAACCCTTAGTAAAAATGTCAAGTATTGGGATTCAAAATTATATTGCTTGTTTTTATGAAAATCAATGGTTTTTTGCTTTAGTTCTATCTAAACATGAAGATGAAGGTGGTATTAAAGTCAAATTCTTACATCCTCCTGGCCCAGCTACATCTTTTTACTGGTCTTCTACAGAAGACATTTGTTTTGTCCCAATATGCAGCATCATAGCTTGTGTAAATCCTCCAACAACAAAAAGATCTGGGAGAGTGTATTATTTTTTAAAGAGCGATCTCGACTTTATCCAACAGCAATACGCAAAGATATTTAAAAAAAGAACACATCATAGTTAAAAGGTAGAGGGAAAAATTGAGTTCTAAGTAAGATTATACTTGTTGCTTGTATTTTTAAAAAAGTGCATGTCCTATTAAATGATATCATTTCATTCATATCTGTTAATATATAAATATTCATTCATTTTCAAACTCTTACTGGTTAGAATGTTAAATTCAAAACAAAGCAATTAAATTGTTATAATGTATTGTAGAATCAATTCAAGTGTATGAAATATTGATCATGAATCAAAATGTACATGTTATTATGGTCACTGCTCCCTACCCCTGCAAAATCTTCACAGTTTTTGTTTTATGTAATTTAAAATGTACTGTGTTAAATTCTTTGAATGATAGCTAAAGAAAAAAAGGAAAACTTATCAAAGCTTTGTTAAATACGTTATGTGTGTATTTTCAGGGAAGGGACTACTTTTTTTTTCTGGTAAAATACTGAACATAAGTGTCATAATTAGTCATAATAATTAATATTTTCATTTTATTCTAAAACAAGTTAGTATGTTTCTTATTTAATTTGTCATCAGTGATTCAAAGAAATGTTCAAAAAATCTTCAGCACATATTTTCTAATTAATGTTCAAATTTTGTCTACATTTTTTAAATTAAGGAAGCATTAATTAAATAAATACTTTCTTTTACACATTTAATTGCATACAGCTAAATTTTTTAAGAAAAATGTTTGTTTTTTAACTAAAGTATCAATTTGTACGTGACAATAAAAAGTTAGAAAAATTTTGATGCATGTTAACTATATGTATTTCCAATTTTGTTAAAAAATTTTAAATTTTAAAATAATTTAAATTTTAAGTAAAATAACTTTAACTCATTATTAACTCTTAAATAAAATCAGCACCTTTTTAAATTAAATAAATAAAAAATTATTTTATAATAACATCTGCATGAAGCATAACATTTAAGAAAAATCTTCAAAATATTTGGTTTTCAATTAAATTAACCTATTAGAACTCAAATACCCACCGTTTTTATTTTAAATTATCTTACTTTATGCATTTACGTGTAAGTAAAAAAATAGTTTGCTTTGTTAAGAGCTACACCATTGTCTGAAACAGCTTTTGCAAAATTATTGTTTTTATGAAATTTTTTTGAAAAAAACAAAGTTTATGAATTTTTGGGGGGTTCTGGTACTAAACAGGACTATCAAATTATTTTTTTCTATAATCTCCAAACCTTTGTGAACATTTTAGTATAAATTTCGATTTAATATATTGAAAATAAAGAAAGTTATGATTTTTTATCTGAAAAATCACCATTAAAATAATTGTTTGCAAAAACGCCATCTATGGTCACTTTCCCATTATTTTAATAATTTTTATCTTAAAAAGTATTAGAGATATTGAAATAAAATTTTATATTGTTAGTTAGAACACTAATGGCTACATTTATAAAAATTTTCAAAGAAATCCGAGACGGTGGGTGACATTTTTGGAATTTACTGGTTGATTTGAAATGGAATGACCCAATGATTAAAATTGCGAGTTGAAAAAAATAAAAACGGGTCCCGTGCCATATCTCGAAGCGATTTTTTGCGAAATTCAAATTAAAACATCTGTTGTTTATTGCCTTAATGCGCCAAATACTACTGTTATTGTACAACTAAAAGTCAAAGCCCGTTGTGAAGCAATTACAATGAGCGCTCTTCTGAAAACGTGAAAAAAGTTTCTCATTCCAAAGATTTCGGTTTGTGTACATAGTTATTCTTATGTCCAAGCAGACGATTTCTTTGCTTGGCTCGATTTCCTTTTATAAATACTGGATTTATTTGTGAGAAGAAAAATTAAACTGCATAATCTAGAAAAACAATTTTAAAGCCTTTATAAATAGTGCAGTCTTATCTCTTATCTCTTTTCTTTTTGTAAAGGGTTGCAAGAGAAGGTGACGTATTTTTAAAATTAAAAAAAAAAAAAAATGTCCATTTCATGTAGTGTCTGAGGTATTTAAGGCTAAAACGTGAACCTAAAAGACAGCATGTCTGCGGAAATAAGACATTTTGAAAGTGAGAAGTTCACTGCAAACGGTCTATTTTCACTTTTTTTATACCGAATGACACTGACAGTTTTTTTTTTTTTTTAATGTGTGTGTGTGTGTGTCATTATATTGCAATGATCTGAGGTTATTACATATATGACGCAAATTTTAAGTCAAGAGTGAAATAATTTTGCTTTTTCTAGATTCCACATCACTGGAATTAATTCGAATGGCACGTGAGGAAATTTTTAGTTTCCTACCATGCGAAGAACGGGCACGCAGCTAGTAATTCATTATAATTCAGCATAGTAATTCATTATTTTTGAACTAGCCTGCCTTTATTGTTTGCTTGGTTGAGAAATTTCAAGCTGCTTCGTTCTGAAAATACTGAATTAGCACTAAACTGGAGAGGGTTAACTTTTTTCCTTTGTGATTTTTATAGGTTTCTAAGCATTTAACAAAATTATAAACATTTTTTTAAACAAATTGTGACTTCAAAACACAAGCACTCGGAGTAAGATATTGCCGACACAAGTTTATATCAAAACTTGTTCACTTTAAATTAAAATAGGCTATGTGGCCCTCAGTAGTTCAGTCATTTAAAGTTTGTACATCCCTACCCGAGAGCTTTCTATTGCCTATACCCAGGGGCTGATTTCCGGGAGGGCATTCGGGGCAAGCGCCCGGGACCCCAACAAAAAGGGGCCCCCAAAATTCTTCTTTAAGTTTCAAAATTTGTAAATTTTGAAAAAAAAAAAATCAAAAGAGGGTCCCCTAATGAAGTTTTGGCCCAGGGCTCCCAACTCGGCAAATCTGCCCTTGCCTATACTAGCAGGTTGCGAATTGACGGGGGGATGCCGGGGATTGTCCCCGGCTGAAGAATGTAATATCCCTGGCTAGAGAAATATTAATTGATCCCTGCCAGGGATACTATTTATCCCCTGCTGAAGAAATATTAAACTGGTGAGTGAAGATTTTGGGATTCAGATTGGGAAGTCAAGAAGTCAAAATGAAGGTTGTATGTTATCTTTTGTTACAATACTCTAAGGTGACTGCCTTAAAATTTTGTCTCTTTTCTAAGCTAAAAATCCTCAAGGGTGGCCTGCAATACAGGTACATTGTATGTAGCTTGTGTATCTGTGATTCCATAGAACAAACAATCTATGACTTTTTGAATATAAGTCAGTTCACACACGTGTTGGCGACTGCATTTGTCAAGTAATATGTGAGGGAAGCATTTGCACCTTCCCTCCTTCTTCTTTTCAAGTGTCCCCCCCTGGAGAAAATGTGCAGTTCGCACCCTGTATACTAGTAAAAGAAAATTAAATTTTCGCAAGAAGCTTAACCTCCCCTCCTTACCACAGATCAAGTGTATCATTTCGAAGCTTCATCTCGGTACCCTAAAGATTTCTCCCACATGGAAACGTATAAAAAAGCCAATCGTGCCAAAAGAAAGTGTCATAATAAAGGCAAAAGAACGTGACATAATCCTTGCCCTCCTATTTATAGCAGTTTCTTCATAAACAGTAAAAATTCTAACCAAACACATTATTCAATCAAAGATTTTAACTAGGCAAAGAATATTTTTTCAGTTACTGTTAAACAGTTTATCTATGGAATAATTTAATGTACACTGGAAATTACTACATCGCCTTAATAAGGAAAATTTGCTCATTAAATCATACGTGATGCAATTTCATAATAGTTATATGAAGAATGATAAAGAAATTCTTAGGATACTATAAAATAAAGTTTAATTAATGCAACAAAACTAATCTAAATAAGAGGAAGGGGGGTGAACAGGAAATGTTTATAATCATTCTGATAATTAGCCATCATTGATCAAAGAACAAGGATGAAAAGTATGTTAAATAAACAAACAAATATTATACATAATGAAAAATTAAGTTAATATATTAGATGAATAATTTACCATATTGCTTGGAGTGATTTAAAAACCGAAAATAAGTTGGAAAAAATTAAAGGTCCACGTGCCGTTGCCTACACCCGGTAATCACTACACGAAGGAGAAACCAAGGACGATCGTAGAGGTGGAATCGCGTTTTGAATGAAAACGCTAGGAAAGTTATCACGTGATCAAGGAAAATGTCTTCTTTGGAGTTTTCAGAATTTTTCCTGCAATATATTAATTATACAGGAAGAAATAAAATTCTATCATTAAAATTCAATATGTGAAGCATTATGCTCACGGTATTGTTTTATCAACTCAACTTATTTTATCAGAAAAGTTCGACTCAACCCAACTCAACGTTTTGATCGCTCTGAAAAGTTTGTAAATATTTACCTCGATGCGATTAGTATTTGTTTAGCGAATTTGTATGAGTACATTTTTAATTTGCACCAATTATGGATGACGAATACGTTATTGAAGAGTTTAGTGAAGACGACTATGATACATCCAGTTCAGAAGATGAAATTCAAAGTTTCATTAAAAAAGAATGCGGACTGCAAGAAATCGAAGATGATTTTGAAGCTGAAGTGGATAAAGTTATGACAGCTCATTTGCAAAAATTAAAGCCTTCAGAAGATAATAACAGCGATAAAGTTTCGGCCGGACCGAGCACCTCAAAAGGAAACGCTACAAAAGAAAATGAAACGAATGATGACTTATTCTATGATCCTGATATGGATGACGACGATGAAAAATGGATTAATGCAAAACGCCGATCGTACATTTTCCCATCCGAAAAGAAAGACAATAAAAATGAAAACTCGCGCGTAAAGCCTTTACCAAATAGTGATGCTGTTCTTAACTGTCCAGCTTGTTTATCGCTCTTATGCTTGGACTGTCAAAGACATGATATATATAAAGGCCAATACAGAGCTATGTTCGTGAGTAATTGTAAAGTTATTACAGACGAACGCTTGAAGTATCCAAACAAAAAGAAGAAATCAAAGAAAAATGTAGAAAATAAGGCTCCGGAAGAAGATTTGTATAATCCCGTTCGATGTGAAGTATGCAACACTGAAGTTGCTGTGTATGATACTGATGAAGTTTATCATTTTTTCAATGTTTTGGCAAGTTATTAATGTTAGTTAGCATTACAATTAATGAATGCAAAAACACAACTTGCCATTTGATGTGAATGTTATGTATGGGACTTTTCATTTGTAAATAAAAATCTTATAATTCTTTTCCTTTTTCAAACATACTACTATCGTCGCAATCCTTATGTTGGAGCAAATAAAGCCTTAAGTATTACTGGATTTATGTGCACCTTCTGTCTTTCAACGATTACCATTACCATCCCAATTTCCCAGTACTGCTGTTGATTATGGCAGAGGGTGCCCATGAATTCTGGAGATACTTTCTTCAATGCACACTATTATCACTGTGATACCTGTATTTTAGTTAATGGGGTTTAAATCACGGTCCAAATCAATCTTTCAACACACTATTATCGTATAGTATCTATAATATTTTATTCTATGCTATTGTTGCTAAGTACAGGGAATGCTTATAGATTCTGGGGACACTTGAAGTGTACCTACCCACTACACTCTATAGGCATGGCTATTTTGTGGTTTTGTCTATATTTTTTATTTACTTCCCTGTTCTTCAAAATACACGTTACACGATATATTACACAAAAACCGATTGATGGTGTATCAACAAATTTTTCAAAAATTGGGGGGGCAAAAAGTATACTTTGACCACTCACTACAAAATCTGAGGGGTCAAGTGCCCCCTCTGCCCTTCCGGCAGCAATGTAACTAGGCATAATCTGATGATGTGGCAATTGTAAAATTCAGCCTCCCTTCCTGTAGTTTTCAAAGTCAAAGAGCAAAATTATGGTTTTGAACACATATGATTATGTGAGGAAAGAATTGGCTAAACTGTTGTATTGATCCTCCTTTGTTTATGTGGCAAAAAACTGCAATGTTCAAAATAAGGTCGGAAATAATACTTCATTAAGAAAAAATTCCTCTTGTTAATTTTGCAGAGAAGTTTCGCTAGTTGGATTTTTATACGACCCCCGTACAAAACAATTCCCAATTAGTAAAATGGGCCCCATATACTAAAGAGGTGACATATAAAATTTGAGAACCACTATACCTTAAAAAGTGTTATAGGTATGAAGATAAATACAACACTGACCTAAACCACTTTTAACTCCTTACCGGATTTGCCTGAGCTCAGCTCAGGCAGCTGAAATGTTCCCTTCTGGATTATCCCAAGTGTAACTCGGGCTGTAGGAAATTTTTTATTTTTCACAATCTTTCCTGAATTATTTCGTTTTGCTTTTAAACACTTTTATTTACTTTTCTGCCCACTAGATGGTAGTAATATAAATGATTTAGGAAATCTTATATGAGAATAGTTTTGTTATGTTTTTAAAATGTATATACAGTATGGAATCTCTTATCCGGAAAACCAGTTATTCAGAAACATTTTTCAATCGATTAAATTACTATTTTTTCTAAAAAAAGGCAAAAAATGAGGTTTTTTTTATAGTCCTTATGTTTATTAGGGTGGATCGAAAAGAATAGGAAAAAAAATTTTTTTCGAAATCAATTTTGGCGTAGGGTGGAAAAGTTGCGTCTTTAGTATTTTAGTTTGCATATTAATTTTTATTGAAATCCTTCAATATCTTGAGGTGCCCCATCTGCCTTAAATGTAGTTTAAAATTGAAATTTTACGAAAATTAAAAAAAAATAATAATATTCGAAATTTTTTTAGCCGGAGTGTCATAAAGCTTAGACTTGGGTACAATAGTTCATACAAATATTTTTATTTAATTCCATTCATATCTTCCTGTGCCCCAAGCCCCCGAAAAATAGTTGAAAATTGACAATTTCATGAAAATGCAATAAAAATTGTAAAGTAAATATTTTTTTTTATAAATTTGGAAGGGTACCCAGCTAATAAAGTATAAACGTTTCTGCCGTCTTAAAAGCTGCTATACGAAAACTAGAGGCGTTAGGAGTATTTTTGTTGATGCTCCAAAAAATGAAACTATTTGGATTTTTTGCATATTTGATTAAGTCGATGTGTTAACATAAAATAAACTGAAAGAATATAACTAATAAATTATAGATATATGATATAATTAGCGTGAGAAAAAACTATTTTAATCTAAACTCTGATTTTGAGTTAAAAAACTTCATTATGTTCCTTGATTCGAGCCTAGATCTTATAAATCCGTCCCTTCTTTCTTCTCCACAAACAAGAGATGCAGCCTCTGTTACCAGTTTCACACAGCGTTCAGTTCCTTGTGTGTGACATGGGAAGTTAGATAAATGAGGAAATTTAACTGAAGCAATATCCTTTGACAGGAATGATTTTAAGTCTTCATCGGAGATGTCTTTTAAGACTGCAGGCTCTAAACACTCGTTATTGTCACTCCAAAAAATTAAATCCCTATAATCTGTTGATCGCATGCTTATTACCGGTACACGAAAATTTCTCACAGATGAAGTATTATGATTCTCTTTTCTGATAGATATAACCTTGTGGTAAGCTAATTTTCGAATGGTATCTCTATCATCATATAACATAGCTAAAAGCAAATTCTCTGCATGTGCAAAAAATCCGTTTCTTTGGATGACAGCGTCAACAGTTTTTCTTAGGTGATCCGGCATGTATCTTGAGTACATAATTAGCTTACACAGGTGTCTAGAACCTTCAGTGCACAGTGGCTTTCCTTTTATGTGGAACCACATTGGACCATATACCTTCATAATATATGTAACTAAATGTAATAAAGTCTCGGAAGGCTCTTCTGTTGTCGCATAAAGACGAAGAATTCGATTTGCGCTAGTCAACCACCTGGAATGCACTACCGGCCCTGGTCGAATAGCAACTAAATCTTGACTGCATTCTCCTGAAGACACCGCTTTTAACATGTCCAACAAATATCGTTGGTCTGTACTCAAAATATTCCGATCGCCATCTGGAAACAGATTTCCCTCGATCTTACAAAATTTCGTTAAAGGAAGTGTATGGCAAGTTCGCAATAACTTCCCAATTGCACCAGAAAATGCTTTGGGGCCATGAGTTACGCCATCAAGCTGAACCAGAAGATGTCGTAGAGGAAGTTCGTTTAGATGCAGCATGCAAATGAACCACTGAAGTGGACGATTTAGTTCAGCTTCTATAATTGCTATAAGGGAATCGGTTGATATACCTTTGTCGTTAAAGAAGGTTAATATTCCATTCTTAATGTTAATTGCAGATACAGACGAAACAGTTAGATGCCCAAGGTAAATGGAGCTTGGTTCTTGTATTAAAGAAATGTGTTCTTCTTTGGTAATACAGCCGTAATACTTATTACCCTTTTTAACTTGTGTTCTAGTTTTATCTTTTCGCCCATCGGAATAGAGGCCTTGCACTTCCGAAGATAAATTATCTTGTTGTAATTCTTTTCTGTGTCTTTAACGCTCTCTGCGAACTTTATTTCGATCAATAACTTTAGTAGTATCCGTTTCGCTGACTAGGCCAAGATCCTGCAGAAGAGCGGAAGAAAGAGATGCAGCTGCTCTGTCTGAGATTCCACGACGATCACATTCTCTGGAAAAAGTGGAAAGTGTTATTTTTTGAACATTTGAACAATCACCAGAAGCAGAAGAGCAAGAGGGTTGCAGATCGAAGTTGTGTTGCAAGCTGTAGGAGGGTCTATATGAATTTGATTTTCTGCTGACTTCTTTTTCTTCCTCTTTATTTGTATCATCCTCTTTCTCTTCGTTTTCCGAAGAATAACTGCTTTCAAACTCTTTACAATCACTAATTTCTTTGAAGCTAGAAGGATAAGAATCAGTTTTCGAGTTTTTAGCTCGTTTTATTTTTCTTTCTTGTCTTTTTAAGCTGTTTTGTAGTTTTTTATCAACTGGCCCGATTATCATAGTTCTAGTACTTCGCTGATCGTTCAAAAATGTTCTTTCATCTACAGGAACCTTTCTTTCTTTTGAACAGCAACATGATGCAAAATCGTCGCATTTGCAGCAAGCAATGTCAAAGAGGGTTCGCTCCCACTTGCCCTTCAGATCGTCCAGTTTCTTTATGTAGCCCTCTGATTCTTTTCTACCATTGTATGGTTTCAAAATCTTCCTGTATTCGTTGTTGAGCTTTGTTATCTTTTCAACGATTCCTTTGTTTGAAATTATTGGAATAGAAGACTTGTTCCATATAATTTCCAACGACTCCGAGACTTTTTTTGATATCAAAGGAGCAGGTGGGTCTTTGTTTTTCATAAGGCTTTTTGTCTGGTTTCTGACAAGCAAAAACTTTCGAATTATATCTGCATTTGTAGGAAGTTTTATTAGAGACATCTCGGTGGGGTTGCCAAACAAAGGGCAAATAGAAGATTTCCTTGTGGGAATTTTGCCTGAACTCATTCTGTCTTTATATCTCTAACAAAAAAGTAAAATAAAATAAAATAAATAGTTAGAACACTAGAAGTAAAATGAAAGAAAAACAATATATCACAGTATATACTGGAGAAAATTATGAAATAACTTACTTCAGATTATAAACAAGCAATGTAGTGTCGAGCCACATACTTGCCAGAATGTGGTTGATGAAATACTCAGAGTAATTTTTAATTTCAAACATTCATAATCAGTCTCAACAAAAGCTGTCTTTTAATATATGCTACATGGAATCGTCTGCGTATCAGCGAGACGTCTCATTCTTTTGGCGGGGAAAATATAGTGACGTCATATCAGAAGCACGGACGGAAGCTAATTCTTGTTTCGTGTCGAGGCTGGCTAGGGAAACAGCCGATTTTTTTGTTTTCTATTCAAATTTTTAGGTTTGGAGCACCCAAAGGAAATGCTCAGAAATATTTGTTGTGGAAAAAGAAATTTTTGGCCATTCGAAAAGTTATGACATCCAAACCATTACATACATATGTATTTTTTTCAGAAAATTGATTTTTTTGGGGTGAGTGGGGCACCTGAAGGGGATGTTTAAAAAAAAATTTTTTTTTTTTTAAATTCTCACCTGACCATTTGGCAACTTTTGCCATGTCAGCCGTCATTAAAAAAAAAAATTTTTTTTTTCGATCCACCCTAATGTTTATGTTTTTTTATTTTGAGTACTACAGCTAGAATTTATAAAGTAAGCAATCTTGTAAGGTATTTTATTTATTTTTTTAGTGTGTGACTAAGTTTTCAAGAAGTTATCATATATTTACTACTGCCTCTCTAAATGATTATTATTTATCTTGAATTTTTTATAAATTATTTTTTTAGTATATTAACAATTAATGTTTAATTCTAATCAAGAATAGAGAGTAACATTTATGCTACCAATCAGTAGATATCATGTTAATCTCCAACCAGTTATCCAGAATACACCCGGTCCCAACCATTCTGGATAACAGGTTCCATATAGTGTATATCAAAATATGCATTTTAAAAAAAGGACATTTTTTTACCCTCCAACTCGAAAAAAATTGAACCGGCAAGGGGTTAATGGCTCTCGAAGGGAAAAAAATCACACTGAATGATCGCATTTCAGGGGTCAATCTAAAGGTCTAGAATTTTGGCCAGTTTTCTCCAGGTGTAATGTGAATGCACATTAGATGATGAAATATACAAAGAAATTTTTAATATTTCATAATATACATACAGCACATATTTTGTTTTTAATGTATTGAATATAATTGTCTGTTTTAAGCTTTGAATGTTATGTGATAACTCTTGATGCTTCTATTCATTTATTACTTTTGATATTTATTTTTAAAAGAACTCTGCATTTTCTGAGCTTGCTAATTACTCATAGTTGACTTTTTGCCGTAATAATAGCATAAGGCACTGTTTATTCAGTACAGTGCTCCTTCACAGGGCGCAAAGCTGCACGGCGAAAAAACACAAATAGCTTATAGATGAACTTTTTTTGGGGGGGGGGGGGGGTAGTAAGGTTGAACTCGCACCGGGCATAACACACTAGTCTAGTTTTGGTTGAGATTCAGTATTTTAAGAACAATCAGGCCCGGACTGGCTCCTATGGGCACCCTCGGCTCCTTACTAGTGAATTTGGGGGGAATAAAATATTAGGATATGTTAGAAAATTAGGTTTACTTGCCTAAAAACCATATTTAACTATTTTAAAGCTATTGGGGGGGGGGGGGATCCCTAGTGTGGTCTCTGGGGTCCTTTGCAACGCCACTGTGTTAAAGGGTAGGATTACAAAGAAATAAATAATCGAACTACTTTGGTACATTACTCTGATGTATATCAAATTACTTTAATAATAAAGTAGTATATCCATTTATAGGAGGCCTCGCTGGGGGCCCTCGGTGATTGCCAACCTGGCCAGTCCGGGCATGAGAACAATGGACGTTCACTGGAAGACGGGTGTGGTTAATCAAGGATAGTGCGTTTTTGCTGTATTTTAAGGAACTTTAGCCCATCAAAAAATATATATTAAAATTTAATTATAGTTCTAAAATGTAGACGTAAAACGCACTTTTTTTTTGTTTTTACTTATTAAGGAGATATCGATTGGTTTATGTATCCATCCACAGCGTTGCAACAAACCGCTTTTGAACTGGGTAGGCTCGCATTCTGATTTGTCTACTCTGTGCTCCGTGCACCTCTAAAAAGTATGTGATCGGTGGTGGCGCCATCTTTTGAGACAATTATTACTAAATTTTTATGATTTTTTGTTGAAGATCGGCTAAAAAAAATTAAAAATATCGTAAACGCCGCACTTACTAACTTTTAACTTTTATACTGTAAACGCCGCAGCATTTCTTCCATAAATTACGGTACTATTACGTCACTCTAAAAGAACGCATTGGTCTAGAACAAACCAATCAGAAAAGCGGAGAAAAGAGAAAAAATGCCATTGTTCATTATTTTATCGCTAGCACTGCGCTCAAGATAGGGTTCCTCATGGTGGGAGGGGGAGGTTGTGAACCCCCTATCCCCCCCCCCCTTGGCTACACCACTGTAATGGAGCTAAAAAGAGAAAAGTTAAATTAAAAACATTTTCTCATTTTTCATTTAATGTTTAATCTATACTCTTTCTTCTTATTATTCTGGTGTTAAAAATTACCTGTATCTTTGAATGTAGCATCTAATAATATATTAGGTTAAAGTAAGTTTAATTTTTTCATTTTTAAATGCTTATTATTTATTAAAGTGGGCTTCTTTCATCTGAGTAATATTCAATACTTTCAAATTTACTAAAAGCTTGACTGTAGTGGTATTTTTCTGTCGATAGATTAAGAATGTAATTTGCTCCAATTTGTTGCTTCAGTGCTCCAAATCTTCGACACTGTTGCTCCAAAAAACTGCTCCAAATCAGCCTCGCCCAATTCCCACCCTGCACTTTCTTCCTCTACTTCCTTTTTCTTCTGCTACCTTTTTCTCTTTTCTCTCTCACTTTTTTTTTTTTTTCCCTATTCTTTTATTTTGTTTTGGTCTTTGTGTGTGGGATTCTGTCTTTCCTTTGTTTTTTATTTTATTATTAAAAAAAAATTATTGTGCTGTCCTGTATGTTGTATTTTTAAAAAAAAAATTATTATTTTTGTTTTTATGTTATTTTTTTTTTTTTGTTTTTTGTTTGTTTGTTCTGTTTTCTTTTTTTTTTGTGTGTGTGTGTGTTTATGTCCGCGTGTTCTTTTTGCTTTTTATTATTATGTATTTTTGTCCTTTTTTTCTTCTCTTTTTATCCCTTCCCTTCTTTTTTTCCTTGTGGCAACATGCTTGTTTGTTTATCTTTTTCAGTTCCCTCAGTTCTGTGGGATAAAGGGCTTTGACTGATGAAGACTGAAAGAATTTTTGGTCGAAACGATTGTATCAAGTTACAAGTAACATCTTATGTGTATTTTATACAAAGTTTTTTATTTAATTTATGTCTATTGTTATTCTGTTTCTATGTCGAAAAGGACATTTTGGCCTGATGGTCAAAATTGGACAAAACTATCAACTGTCAAAAACTTGCCATCCCTGATCCTAGCAGACACTACTGTTTATGCTTTGGGTAGCATAGCTTCGATTTGGCACAAGCCAAGAGCGATGAATATGTGTTTTGGAGATGTGCTGCTATATATGTACAAGTAGTACAGCTGTAATAATTTCACATGCAACGCAAAGAAGTTGGTGTATTTCAAGGAAAGTGTATTTTAAGTTTTAGAATAACACGGCGAGATAAATTTGTATTCTATTTTCTGGAGTCAAAGTGAACGTTTTAATAATTCAGTGCTTTTAATTTGGTAAAAGTATTTAAACAACAATATAATGAATATAGCATTGTGTTTTAGGTTGAAAATAAGTGAGTAGCTAATTCAGTGTCAAAAACAGGGCAACAGATATGCCAGTTCCAAAAAAGAACATTTTAAGATGCTCTCTCTCTCTCAAAAAAAAAAAAAAAAAAAAAAAAAAAAAAAAATTGTCATCAAATCTTTTAATTTATTAAAATTCTTATATGTGTGGGTTACAGTAGCTACCAAGCTTGCTTAGTGACATCAGAATTACGCCAAGATCACAGCTAAGCTTTAGGACTGCAACCATTTTCATAAGATTTCTCCACTACCATCTTGGCTGTATATCTTGGTTACTATACATACATCTTTAACTTGCGTGTTCCTGATTATCCTTGATATTTCCTCAGATCACTTCTGACATATTCTTATTTTTAAGATTGTGGTGAAAATAATCTATAGATATGCATTTTGTATTATAGAAAATGACTCGACCCTACATATAAAATACTGTTTTATTTCATTGCACTAAAAATAACATTTATGTACACATTGTGGCTGCTAGATATAGAAAATGACTAATTCTTTATACCAGCAAAAAGTTGAAGAAGTTCTTCCTGAAAAAAAAAAGAAAGAAAGAATTAGGCATAATATAGATATATATATATATCCATAAAGTAAAAGGATTGAAATGATAATTTTGGGAGCGTAAAAGAGAGTGAAATGTAAATTTTCACTTCACTTCTTTTCTTCCACAGGTTGATAGTTCTGTTCATTAGTATCATTTGATTATTAAAAATTGTTTATTTCTGCTACTGTATTTGAATACACATAGATATATACCGGGTGTCCCACAAATGACTGATGGACTGAAGTCAATTTAAAAAGACAGAATGCAATAAATATGTATTGTTTGCGGTCTTATACTTAGGAAATCGGGGGAATTTTATCCTACCAAATTTCAAATTAACATTTCTACCAAGAGATGGCGCTGCAGGCGATCTGTAACAGGTATAGTTGAAACCAAGTACTTTAGCTTGCCATTCCACAGTTCGTCGTCAAGCTGATAGTGTGTGCTGTTGAGATTGCAAGTCCACTCTACCAAAATGGTTTTTTCTGTTGAACAGAGAATATTTATTGTGTTAGAGTTCCACCGCCTGGAACACAGTTTTGTTCAAACAAGGTGCAGTTTCCAAAGAAAATGTCATGTGATAAACGAACTTCAGACAATGTGATAACGACTCTATTCCAGAAATTCGAACAAACGGGGAGCGTGAATGATGACCATATTGGAAATATCGGCCGGCCACATCGTTCAGTTACAGAGTCGAATGCTGAAGCTGTACAGCAGGTTATCCAACAATGGCCCTGGACTTTCATACACCGTGTTGCATCTTGTACTGGACTCCGAAGAATGAGCACTCACCGTCTCATGCGCCACAGCCTTCACATGTTCCCATACAAAATCCAGACTCACCAACCCCTCAGTCCAAATGCCATTAATGCACTGTATAATTTCGCAAACGCCATGCTGCAACTTGTGGATGACAGTGGAATCGATGTTGGCAACCTCGATGGCTATGTCAACAAGCAGAACTCGCGAATTTAGGGAAGCGAAAATCCTCATACTGCTGAATCTTCATCCCTGCATTCCCCCAAAATAATGGTATGGGCTGCAGTTTCCTCCAAAGGAATAATAGGGTCATTTTTTCGAGAGCAACCGATAAATGCATTATGGTATCTTGGGATTCTGGAAGAATTTGTGGGGATTCATACTGCTTTGGTGACTGTTCGAATGCCTTCTGGTTCATGCAAGATGGTGCTTGTGCACATCGAACGTCTGCAGTTTTTGATTTCTTGAACGAACATTTCAGTGAGCGGGTAATTGCCTTGGATTACGACATGCATAGAGGAAGTGACATGGCATGGCCTTCTTATTCACCCGACTTGACGCCCTGCAACTTTTTTCTTTGGAGATACCTGAAAAATTTTGTATACTGCCAAACTCCACAAACAATTGGAGCTGAAGCAGCACATCTGTAGTGCATGTGAGACAATTCCAAGTGACATGTTTCAACGGATGTCTGGAAATTTTTGCAACAGTCCTTGCAAAATTTTCATACCAGTTTTTATTTTTTCATAGTTTTCAGCACCACCTGTGGGTGAAAATGTTAACTAAATTGAAAATTTGGTGGGATAAAATTCCCTAATTTCCTAAACATAAGTCTGCAAACCATACATATATATCGCATTCCGTCTTTTTTTTTTATTGATTTTCAAAATCCATCAGTCATTTTTGGTACACCCGTGTATATATATATATACAGAGGTTGTGGCTGACTTCTTAAATTAGAAAGTTTAAAAATAAAATTGTACATTGGATTTCTGAGAAAGACAAAAATGAAATTGATCTGGGGGGAAAAAGGTGGAGGGGGGCTGGGGGCAATTAACATTGAATCAAAAATAGAAAAAAAAATTCCACTTCAAAGGTAAGGAGGTATCTTAGCAAATTATCTAAAATTTTAATTTCAATGTTTTACCTATCAATTTAGAAAACCAGAAATTTATCTGATTTTATAAGTAATTTTTTTGTTTTTGTAAATTAACAGTATGATTAATTTTTTGTTGTTGTCTCCTTACTTCCTTAGTTTCTTCTTTCACTTGAGTCTTTTTAGATCGGCCATCTTTAGTCCACACAGCAGTTTTCCGTACAGTTGGTGTAGATGCCTCTGCTTCACTAGAGCTATAAATACAGATTAATTACATCACTGAGTATCATGAGTAAGAACGTCAGATTTTGGAGTGACAGAGGTTAAAACTGGTCTAAATGGTTTTATCTGTTGGAAATTTGGGTGTGTGTGTGTGTGTGTGTGTGTGTTTGTGATTTAGTTCAGGTAAACAAATGTCAATTACTTTAATTAAACACATTTTAACTCTATATTTAATAATTTAAAGTAACATGTGTAGACTCAAACAAGAGCTAATATTCAAGCACACAACTAATAGCATGCAAAAGGGTAATAGAAACTGCGTTTTCCTTATTTTACTAAGTAATGAATGTCAATAAATCATAAACAGTATCAACAGTGCTCTTTTCCCCCCCTGGAAATAATAGTTTCCCTATTAAATTTAGCTTGTAGGTTTGTTGTTACAAACATTAATTAGGATGCATAATAAGTATTAGAATTTATATTCAATTAAAATTTGATTCTCATTTTTAACCTGATATTTTTTGCTCATTCTCCCTGTTAATTGAGATGCACCAGCTAAAATTATGTTTTGGAGCATATTAATCTTATTTGAGCAATTAAGAACATTAAAACCTGTTTTTAAACCAGCTTCTCTTTCTTTTTCTTTAACATGTTTGACTTGCTAAAAATATCTATCACATTGAGTCACTTATATACATTTGCAAGACACATAATTCCAATTTTCATAGATGTAAAAAAGAAAAAAAGAAAGAAAGAGATATAATTTGGAAGCAAAATTTCTTAAGAAGCTAAAAAACTGGGGAGAAGATAATATTTTCAAAGGAAAACGTCAAAAGTTATCAAAAGATGAAAGGATATATCCATGGAAAGTGTTAAAAGCTATTATTATTATTATTGTAAAACTTTGACATAAGATTAAAATTCCGTTGAGATGAAACACTATACTCACAAGCTATGAAAAGAAATGCTGGGTGAGTCCAATGTGCTGTATACAGGGGATTTGATAGCAAAAGAAGTGTGGGAGCTTGTCTCACCAGTACTAGGACAGTTAAAACTCTCACAACTCAAATCTGTAGTGCCTGAAACAATAAAATCTTCAACTATTTTAAAATCGAGCTTTATTTCAATCATTAAAGATTGATAAAATAATTTTTAATGAGAAAAAGTTAATTATCAAGTTCAAAATGTATTTTAGTCACTTTACAATCCTACAATAGTCAACTTTATTGAATTTTAAAGCTAGTCTGTTCGCAGAAACAATAAAACGAAAGTAAACAAACGGGTTACCAAAGAATTAGTTTGGCGAATTTAACCTTTTTTAATTCCAAACAGCATAAATGGAAGAAAGCAGAAATTCACACTGTGTTTGGTGCTTTGGCAAAACGCCAGGTGTTAAATCATCGCCAGTGTGCAAGTGCAATTTTTTAGTTTCATTCTCTCGACTCGGCGAGAACACTATAGTAGGAAGATGTCTTTGACACATCAAAGTACAGGTTATTAAACTGAATCAAATTTCCTTAAAACAAGTGCTGTGGAACATATTGTGAACTTCTGGGGAATTTACAAATATATACAATCTTCATATAACAGCTTACAACATTTTGGAACTTTTGTAAAAAAAATTGAAGAGTTCTTATTCTGCATGTACATTGATTGGTAAGAAACATTGATTTACAAATGAAAACTTTTTTTTTTTTTTTAATTTAACTGCTAATGATTTTTTAAGGGTACATTTGAATAAAATAACATGCAAGTAATATTTTTGAATAAGGTAAAGCAATATTTGAGCCTCTGGAAGAATTTAGTAACTCAATCTATCAGATTTTTATAATGCATGAATATGTTAAATTCTTTCTAAAAAACTAAATATGTACATGCAACTCAAAGTTGAATTTTGGAACATAAAAAAAGTCATATTTAGAGTAATTTTAAAAACATAAAATGTATTTTTTTTAAATAGAGCATCAATAAATTTAAATTATTTTAGAAAAATTGCATACACAACAGGCCAGGAAAAAAAAACTTTTAAAAAATATTTTAAAACTTAAAATAATAATAATAAAGGAGGGAAAAAACCTTGACAATAAACAAAATGCAAAATTCTGCAGGTTTCTGCAGGTATTATAAAAGAATATTATTCTTGATGAACAAAAATGTGGAAGCTTCATTAAAGTTACAGAAATTTCCGGATTATAGAAATTCTGTAATATCAACTATAAAAAAATGCTGCAATGCATCCCATCTACGTATATCATTTAATACCAAATAAACAACACCCCTTATGGCATTATTAGAGTAAAAGTTGGATTGCTCAGGAAATGCTGATTGCTCCTTAAATAAACCCAAAAGAAATAAAAATAAAACATCATCATAGAGTATTCAAAGCTTAAAACAAACAATTTAATGCAACCTCACATGGTCATACTGCTTCTGGCCTCGTTTACTTTAATTATCTTCCCCCTCCCCTTCCTCACGCTTTTCACTCTTCCATTTTAACAGCGGAGTGTGTGGTTGATCATTGAAATGGAAAATTTTTTTTACATTATTTATTCCTTTGATAAGATTCGCTGCAGTAAATGCAAGCATTGACCATAAAGTTATTTTTAAAAATTAATCAAACTTTTTTGAATAGAGGGAAAAGAAAATGAATAAAACAACAACAAAAAAAAGTACTCAGATTTGTTTTCATGAAACAAAAAGAAGATGCTATATTTTCTGAAACATACAGGTTGTCCACCAATGTCAAGAGGCAATAATAGTATCATTAGTAGCCTCATCGACATAAAAAAAACTCGCCAGTTTAGTAGCCATTTTCTTAATTTTAGATGCCATAATAGTAGCATTTTTCAGTGACTTTGTACTTAAGAAATAAACATAGGCCATTTAGCTTCATTGAAGAAGGAATGAATAAAAGTATACATTTTAAAAAAAAAAAGTGTTATACAGGGTGCCCCAAAAAGGTGTGGGCTTTAATTCTTTATCTATTACAGATAAGTGGGCTATGTAAATTGAAAAAATGTTCAAAATAACATCTGAAATAAGACCCCCATTAAGAAAAAATTACTCTCATTATTTTTCAAAAAGTTACACTTTTTAAATTTGTATAACACCTCTGTACACAAAAATTCCTAGTTAGTAAAATGTGCCCCATATTCTGATAAGGTAATGTACAAAATTCGAGAACTATATTTTAAAAACTGTCAGAGATATCAAGGTTAAAAGTATGCTGTCTTAAACCACTTTTCAATGGCTGGCTTAAACCACTTTTGCTCGCGCACAGCCAGCTGTCGTCAAAAAAGGGTCTCTAGATCTGTGGCACGCGATGAACGTTTTGATCGTCTGCCATCTTGCTGGTAGTTAAGTCGAGCGATGGCAACGGCTGCCCTTTTTTCAGCATTGGGAAAGGGTTGCGCCTCAAAAGGTTAAAGCTAAATTTTAAAACCATGCTATCTCAATTTAGCGCACACCACATCCCACCCCGATGCCCAATTACCAGCCTCACCTCCCCTCTTGTGATGTCATAAAACCTTCTATGATTGGTCGCTTCCACTTCTCATAATGCTTGAAATCTTCATTATGTTTGGTGCTGCATTTTGAGGAGATACAAATTTTTTTTTTTTTTTTTTTTTTTTTTTGCCTAATGCCGAATTATTGTTATTTGGGAGGCTAAATTTTGGATCTCTATAATATAGTTTTACTGTATGTATAAATAAGTGTATATATATAACATATAAAACTATACATTCTCTCAAAATCTAAACTTCCTATCAGCTTCCTTAAAAATTCAATATGGCGTGACAACTTTCATTTTCAAACCAAGGTTTTGTGTCAGGATCTAAATTTAATATAAAGCAATTGATATTTCTTCCCTCTGTGTCCTGTCTCATAGTCTCCACAGCTCTCAGGAATTTCCAGGGACTATGATACCAGGGCATTTTAATAATCAATAAATGCACCTTTTTCGAGCCATGTGACTAACTTATAAATCATGTGACCCTAGGAATAAAAGTGTCAACACCATCACAACAGCAGTTTTTCCATGACCTCTGTAGTCAGATAAATCTGTTTGAAAAGGTGTTAAAATTTGGTCTAAACCAGGTTTATTGATTAACTTTACATAGACAGCCACAACCATGAAGATATTGGGGTCATCCAGTAACCCGCGGATTACCAATGAGCAACGACTGGATGGACCCATATCTCAATGCAAAAAATCTGCTTCGACTGAAACGAGGCCAACATTGGTTGCTTCCACTTCTCATAATGCTTGAAATCTTGGTGCAAATTATGTTTGGTGCTGCATTTTGAGGAGATACTACAACAACAAAAAAAAAATTGTCTAATGCTGATTTATTGTTATTTGGAAGGCTAAATTTTGTCTGGATTATAGAAATTTTGGGTCTCTATAGTATAGGTCTACTGTATGTATAAATAAGTGTATATATATAACACTTATTTATACATACAGTAGACCTACAGTAGGTTACACATACAGTAGCAATGTGCATGCAGTAGTGTATGTATCTATTCACACTAGTTTGCTGTAAAAATATTAGTAAGTATATATATTTGTATTATATTTACCAGAAGTCATGAGTAAATATACTACAAATATATATTCTTATACTATATTTGAAATAATCTGAATAAAAAATTAATGAGAAACTTAAAATGCATAAGTAAACATAACCTTGCACAGCAAAGTTATATATGATTAGTAAGAGGAAAAGCATAGACATGCAAAAAATCTAAGTATTTATGGAAAACAAAACAGATCAATGCATCATTGATTTTTTTTTTTTGGGGGGGGGGGGCAAAATAATGCCCTAACACCTAATGCAGCAGGGCTACATTGGGCTTCACAGCTAGTAAAATTCATAAATGTCAGTCAATTTCTGTATGAAAAGTTTCCTAGAAGGTGGATTAGACAAGATGGTCCAATTGAAATCTGCCCAACATGATATCACTTGACTTATTTTCAATGGATTTCATAAAGAACCATGTGTATCAAACTGAAGTTAAACTTAAAATGTATTTTCAATGCGTTTGGACAGGTCTCTCAAGGGGGCAGCTTTCACATTCTTACTACCCTCCCTCCACACATATATAATAAATATATATACATTTTAAAGAACTGAAAAACTTACAGCATTTGGTGCTAATAAGAAAGAAGTCCTTACCAAAGGCACACCTGTCATCTGACATGCGTAAGCTGCACGTTTCAAACACACTGTCTGAATTCTGGAGAAACTCCAGCACATAGCCGTCTAGACTTGTGAGGGAGGGATCTACCTGCAACGACACAAAAATGAAGGGAAGGTAAAATTTAACTATTATAAGGTTGCAACAAATACCGTATTTACCCACGCATATGTCGATCCCGCGTATAAATCGACCCCCCACTTTTCTGATTACGAAATTTGAATTTTTTAAAATTCCGCTTAAAATTTTAAAATAACCCACCACTTTCCACCTTATTGAGAAACTTTTTTTACTTAACTTAATTTTTTTTTAAATACATTTATTCAAAATCATCTGAAAACAAAAAGTACTATATATACAATAATAAAGATAACAATATGCAAAAGTAGTATACAAAATTAAACTGAAAATAATGAATAATAATAATAGGACGCTACTGATAGTATGATATGGTAACATACTAATATACAAAGTTAAACTTATTCAAGATCTGATTCAGTATCGGACTCGTCGAACAATTCACAAAATTCCTTCGTCGTCATCGGCTCATCATGATACACATATTGGGTTAGGGTCCCTTAGAAAGACCTCCATGGGGACACCCTACCCTTCGGCCTAGAGCCCACATGTAGCTAATTGGCCATAATCCCACAACAACAGCAACATGATACATGTTTTTAGAAAAGAAGCATAGTCTAAAACATGGAGATTAAAAACTCTTAATTTTAATTTTTTGGAGAAAATTTGCAAGGAAAGGAATATTTAAGAACTTTATGTCATCTATCTGTTCTTTATGTTCTTTCTCTTTCCCATTAACATAATGTTCAAATTACAGTTTTACTGTATACCCCTCCCCCTCCAAAAAGAGGAGTAAAAACTATAAACCTCTATTTTAAATGATAATTTAAAGAAAAAAAGAGTACCATAATTTATGGAAGAAATGCTGCACCCGCGATCCCACATTTAATTATTTTATAGCTATTGGGGTCCCTGATTCTTCGGCGATCCCTTGCGGTGTGTGGTCTGTGGGGTCCTTCGCAACGCCACTGTGTAAAAGGGTAAGATTACAAAGAAATAAATAATCGAACTACTTTGGTACAATACTCTGATGTATATCAAATTATTTTAATTATAAAGTAGTATATCCATTTTGGGGAGGCCTCACTGAGGCTGGGGATCCCTCCCTTATGCCGGGGGCCCCTTGCAATTGCCAACCTGGCCAGTCTGGGCCTGAGAACAATGGATGTTCATTGGAATACAGGGGTGTAGTTAATCGAGGATAGTGGGGTTTTGCGATATTTTAAGGAACTTTAGCCCATCAAAATATATATATTAAAACCTTCATCAAAATTTAATTATAGTTCTAAAATGTAGATATAAAAAGTTTCTTTTTTTTATTTACTTAATAAAAGAGACATCGGTTGGATTTATGTACCCAACTAGAGCATTGGATCAAACCGCTTTTCAATGGGGTAGGCTCGCATTCTGATTCATTATGCTGTGCTCTGTGCACCGCTAAAAAGTATGTGCTCAGTGGCGGTGCCATCTTTTGAGACAATTATTACTAAATAATTTTTATGATTTTTCGTTGAAGATCAGCTAAAATTTTTTTTTAAATATCGTAAATGCAGCACCCGGTATAAACGTCGCACTTACTATTTTTTAACTTTTATACTCCTAAACACCATGGTGTTTCTTCCATAAATTAGGGTATTTTTAAAAGATTAAAGTGAGATGGAAAGTGAACACAGAGAAAACACACTTTAAAGTTTTCACTAAAATGTTCAGGGAAAGAACATTTAAAATCCCCTTTTCTGCTAAATCAAGCTTGCAGTGCCATTTGCTGGCATTTGAAAAATAGTTTCAATTTAAATGCAAAATAATTGAGATCAAAGTGCACTTTGATGATTCTTTCTCAGAGCCTTTCATTTTGGAAAAAGAACGCTTTACTATGATAACTTATATTAATTTATAAATACTAAAGATAAGGCTTTGAAATTTTGCCAAGATTTACAGAAAGAGTTGAACTAAAGTTTGAGCTAACAAAACAAGCATTTACATTTTGAAAAATTTTCATGATCGTTTAGTTTGTATGTTCTGATGATCAAGTTTAGGCACTGATACATGTCAGAAATATAATATTCATCAAAGATGGGGGGGGAAAAAATGACAAATATTTACTTTGGTAGAAGTATCCAATTCATGCATGTCATCTATAACATTAATAGTCTGATAAATTTGTTTCAAAATAATATCCACCTAGAACAGTAAAATATAATGAAATTAAATTTGAAATAACAGTAAATTAAAACTTATCTTTTTTAGCATAATTTATACAAAAAACTTTTATGAGAATTGGGGAAGAAATATATTTTAACAAACAGTAGAATACAGGAAAAAATTATTTTAGCTTATTATTTAGCTACTTATTTGGATATAAGCTATATTCAGACAGGCAAGACAGACAGAAATAGACGAAAAAGAAATAAGTCTGAAAGAATGTATAAACAACATTTAAGCTGTAATACTTATGAATTTCAAGTTTGATAAATATAGTATAGTCAAGTTTGATAAATATTGTACTTTTTCACACTTTTTAAATTTTTTAGTGTTCACAAGATTTTTTCAAAAGCTGGTAGAATAGCTTCTCTATTTTTCCAAATTGTTGATACTGTAGATGAGGACAGTCCATATTTTTTGTATACTGCAGCATTTTTCTCTCCTCGTTGCAACTCCTTAACAATAGCGACCTTTTCACTAACTGATAATGCTTTTTTTTATAGTACTTGCCATTATAAATTTGAAAATGCACAGCTCCAAAATGACAGCTTCTAAAGAACTGATTCAAAAAGCTATGAAACTTGCTTACAGACCTACTGATCGTGAATGTACACGCTCTCCCACATGTGTTCTAAGAAGATGGGTTTCACTGGACACAGCCAGCTGTGTCAAAAAAGGCGTCTCTAGATCTGTGGCACGCGATGAACGTTTGGATCGTCCGCCATCTTGCTGGTAGTTAAGTCGAGCGATGGCAATGGCTGCCCTTTTTTCAGCATTGGGCAATCTATCAACTGTTCTCACATTCTTCCATTTTTCAGCAGATGTCAGTGCTGTTAAAAATAATCGTGACAATTTTTTTATGGGAAATGACAAGTAAAGGATTCTCGTGGAGCCATGTCACCTGCAACTATTTTCATAGAAATCAAATCTATTCTTCGTGACTGGCAACAATCAAAATGTCAGAGTTTGGTGTTCCCAGAGCGGGAACACTACGCGTTAAAGGGTTAAGTAAAATGCATCCTTTAACAGACAACATTTTTAATCTTGTTGTAGGTTCCTACCACTATTTAGATACTAAAAAGGTGTGAGATTTCTGACTACAGTGAAACTGCTATGAGCGACCACCACTATTAAGCGATCCTTTCCTCCAACGACCAACGTTTTAAGGCACCAATTTTTTACTTTATCTACTTAAAGTTAAAAAGTCCTCTATGAGAGACTAGACAACCCTCTATGAGTGACCTATCCCACTTTTCCTACACGGAAATTTTCTTGCATTTTTCTGAAAGTAAAGTGAACAAAAAAAAAAAAAAAAAAAAAAACATTAGGAACAAGTTGCTCTACTTCAAATCGACAGCAGGTGCCAGTACAATAGATCTCCCCATAACACGGATTCATGCAGGATAGATTTGTATAACACTGTGTGGAAAATTTTGGCCTTGTTTGTATAACACGCTATAGGAGGCTCATATAACATGCTAAAAGAATGGGATAGATGTTTCTATTTTATTATGTTTTTGCACTGATGATGTGACTTATGTGTTTGCATTTTTATTCCTTTCAGGCACTAATTCAGAGTCTGATGAGGAAAATACATCTGATGCTGTTGTATTTGGAACATTTGTTTATAGACTTTTGTACTTGGTTCCAAAAATCTGCTTATAAATACTGGTTGAATAAATTGAACAACACAATGAAAGTTTTTTTACTAATAAAGAGAAAGAAATTAAAACAACTAGGGTAATCGAACCCACAACTGTACCCTTAGGTGATTGGTGTGAAGTAGGACACATCCTTGTGACATGATTGAACAGGCAAACTTAACAATGACAGACCAGCAGGCTTCAACACAAATAGATTTTACTATGGCAAATTCAAAAATCATGAAAAATGTCAGGATAAATGATCTTTTGGCAGGTGTAAAAAATATAATGGGGAGAAAAGTACTGTCAGAGAAAAAAAAAATCCAAAATTTTTAAGTATTCATGAAAACTTAATTTTAAAAAATATTTTTGTGTAATAACTTAAATTCATTAGTATGCTATTTCATAAATAACAACAAAAACAATATTATTCAGCATTTTTTCAGCTACCAATTGTTTATAATGTATTAGCCTGAATACAACACGACAGCAAAATTTTTCATCAAGATAACTAGAAAAATTCCAGATTTAGACTTCAAATTTAGCGTGAGACAGGTTTTTAATGGGAAATGATCAGTCAAAAAATATCACATTATACTTGGACTAAGACATTATTTCTCTAAGCAACAACCTCTATTAAAGACTGACTTTTTGCAGAACAGAAGGTGGTCACTTCCGAGAAGTTTCACTGCATTGACATCCTTCAGAAATTGCTAGTGACAGCGATAAAGACTTACAGAACCATGGATTCAGCATACAAGTACACTACATGTACTAGATGGTCTTTAGTCGTAGGTTTTAGAATCAATCCCAAAACCCTCAGGTAACCAATCTGATGTCTGATCCACTTACACAGCTTCAGAAAGCAAAGCAGAAAACTTAGCTAATGCTGACTGATTGTTCATTGACTGTGTGATTGTTTATTGACTGATTGACTGTGCCTATATTTAAAATTATGGTTAAAAACTACAACTGGAAAATTTATAGTCAGAAAGTTAGTAGTTTGTTTAGACAGATTCTTATGATTAATTTGCTTATTAGAAGATGGTGAATCACATCTAAATCTTTAAAAAGTGGGGGGAGGGGGATAAACTGTCATTCCCAATACTTTAATTTAATTCAGTAGCATGTATCTATTTTAGAATATTGCCCAGATCACAAAAAGGTCCAGGGAGATATCACTGAAACGTTGAATAGTGATACAATTCAAACACCTTTAGAGTTAAATAAGAAAGTAATTCAATTTCAATCAAACACTAGTATAAAAGCTCAACATTAAAATCAATGACACTTTGATGATGTATGAAGTAAGGCCCAAATTTAATGTTTGCAGTTTACCGAGGATAAGCTAGCAAAACTTACAGAATAGGAGCCATGAAATTTGTCTTCTAACTTTTTGAGAGCATCTACACAAGCACTTGGCAATGATTTGTGCTTCAGGATAGACTCCATGAGTGAAATAAGAGCCCAAGATGCAGCATCTTCTCCTGCTTTCTCAAGATGAGGAAGGACGGTAATGAATTCTGCAGGTTCAGTCAGTGTCTGAAAAACAAAATTGTCA
>JAWZYV010017876.1:0-32135 GCA_038373885.1 Cheiracanthium punctorium | reverse complement strand
TTGATTAGAGATGGATTGTTTAGGTATTTGGGCTGTTGCAGAAGGAAAGGAGACCAGTACGGATTTTGGTAATTCAGTTTGAGTTGCTATTGTTTTAGTTGATTTTGTTGCAGCTGCATAAGATAAACCAGGTGTTGGTGTCCGGCTTTCTATTATCTTACGGGCTTCCGGATATGAGAGTCTTTGAGAGGCACGTAGGGACTGAATTTCTTTTTCAAACGCCCATTTCGGGCAAGATCTGGAGTATGAAGGATGTTTCTCTTTACAGTTTACACACTTTGGAGCTGCAGAGCAGGACTCACTGTCGTGGTCAGAAGCACCACAGCGAGCACAGGCAGGTGACCCACGACAGGAGGTTTTAGTATGGCCGAACTTTTGACACTGGAAGCAACGGATTAGATTTGGTACATATGGTCTCACGGGGCATAATAAATAGCCGGCTTTAATATGAGATGGAATAGTGGGTGACTGAAAAGTTAAGATAATATGTTTAGTTTTGATTATTTGATTATTGCGTCGAATAGTGATTCGACGAACGGCACTTACTTTGTCATCTGTTAGGTTTTCTAATATTTCAGCTTCAGAGCAGTGTAAAAGTTCGGGTTTTGATACGACCCCTCGTGAGATGTTTAAGGATGTATGAGGGGTCACTGTAACAGTTTTTAGGCCGAAGTTTTTAATTTTCATTATTTTGGAAGCTTGTCTATTGTTTGATTCTTCTACTAACAGGTCTCCAGATCTTAATTTTTTTACTTTTTTTACTTCTCCTTCATTGTCGGTGATACATTTATGTATTAAAAAAGGGGATGTTTCATTAAAATTACCTTCAACGTAGTGAACGATGAAGAATCGAGCGTTCATGTGTACTAATTGTGAATCGATGTTTTCATTAGAAGTTGACAGCGGAGCATTGACGATAGAGAAAGAATTTTTCATAGCCATGTTGGGGGAATTGAAATTCGGACCCGACTGCACCACCTACCACGGAGCCCAACGAGGGGATGTGCACTTGCACACCAGTGCTAGTCGGGTCTATACGCTCACAGTATATCCCTTAGGCAGCGTCCACCCTTAACGACGTGCCCAGTAGATGTCCGATTGCTTGATCCCTAGCAGTTGATCGAAATCAGTACCACCAGCCGATTGATACACAGGGGAACGCTGTGTACCTCCTGTTTACCCGAAGCCGAGGCCAAAGCAATGTGTTGGAGAAAAGACCCCTCAATTACCAGGATCCCCATTTCCGGGGACACGGGTCTCCACGCACGGCAAACACGTGGGTAGTTTTTCCGCCAATAGAAGCTGACGGCACAGGGCGGCTGCAGCTTCTAAAGGGGGGCCCTCACCTCCAAAGAGGAAACTACGCCGAGGGGGAATGTGAAGGATAAAGCTAAGGAGAGGGGAGGGTAGAGGAAAGAGAAGCCAAGGATCGCTGGGGCCCCGGGATTGCGACACCCGTGAAAACCTAAAGAAGGTCTTCCCCCTGAGGGGCTTCTGTTGATTTGAGAATTTTTTTAAAAATAATTATTTGCAAAGCCAAAATAGGAAATTTTACTTATACTCAAATACTTTTTTGAGAAGTTGTACAATCATGCAATATTGATATTTTATATCCACAACCAATATCCACAAACTTTTAAAAGCTTTAGCCACCCTGCCTGCGACAGCATGTACTGCTGAAGGATCATTTTCAACTACAAAATATTTTAAAAACTACTTCAGAAAAAGTACATTTGAAATGCATTTAATTGGTCTCCCCTCTAAAGTTAATTGTTATACACCCTCTAAAAAAAGTAATTGAGTATAAGCAAAATTTCCTATTTTGGGTTTGCAGATATTAAGTTTTTAAAAACACACAAATCGACAGAAACATTAAAAAAAATTGTAATTGTGCATAACTTTATTGATATTTTATGATAAATAATTTTTAACATGCGAAACCAGCGTAGGAAGTTTGACTTTTACTTGAACACTTTTATGAGAGGGTTTACATCTGAAAAAGTATATATGTATGCAGGAGCAGTCTTAGAGTATGTGGCACCACCTGCAAACAAAAAAGGCATCGCCTTTTATACTTCAGATTAAGTTTCTTTCAGTTTTGAGTTAGACACAATGCCCCTTCAAAGATGGTGCTCCAATACAATGCTTACTTTGGTTACTGTGTCAGGCCATCCCTGTTTGTATGTGAAGAAGCCAGTAAGAAGTCAAATATTTTGCAAAAACAAGCAGGAAGAATAAATATAACCTTGTAAAAGAATAATATGGATAAAATCTTTCATTTTATTATAATCACACCTTTTTAATCATTCTTTGAATTGTGGCTTTATTTTCAATCATTAAATGGAGATTTATCAAATTTTCAATGATGTTGGATTCTACAGATTCTGGTAAGTAGGAATTTTTGTTCTCATGGTTATCTTCCCTATTTACTCCTATGATCTTCATTTTTGTAACTTTTTATAACTTGATAAAAATTAGATTAATTCTTAATAAAATTTTTTTAATAAAATTATATTAATTCTTAATAAAACTTTTTATAACTTGATAAAAATTATATTAATAAAAAAGCACAATTTACCAGTAAACTCTGCCGATCATGCTGGCCCATGATTTTGAAAGGTGTTTCTTAATTCAGAGTAATAAAAATATATAAATGTACGAGAGTTAAATCTTCTAGAATCATTGTGGATGTTTTTGTGGATGAAAAAAGAAAAAAATTCATTGCAAAAATTTGGTATTAAAGCTTGATCAAAACAAGCTAATGCTGCTTATAACCAGCTTTTAACAAAAAATGAGCAAATTCAGCAAATTTCAGATTCTTTCTTTTTTTACAGTTAAAAAATCTTCCTGTGTTTTTTTTTACCCTGATCTTGTTTCAAGGCATGATAAGTTTGACAGCTATACCATTTTATACTGATATTCGTATCTTGAAAATAATGTTTGTAAAGTTCAGTGCATTAAATAATATGATGCCATAGATTCAGAATAAACTTGCAAAGAACATTTATTATTAAAACATTGTTTCAGCCATTAACTTTGCAAAGGTATTTTTTGATTAAATTTACGACATGAACTTGGTAAAATTTTTCATTCTACTTTGGGATTTTATAAGCATGATAATAATAAAATAAAACATAATTTCAGAAATCTCATGCTGTAACAAAAGCAACATTTAACACCAGAAATACCATATTTTTCAAAGTCTTCATTTTGATGGTTTGAATGTAAGTAAAAAATGTATTATGCTTAACATATCTGTCATGTAAAAAAAAAAGCACTATGTATGTAGTTTTCATAAATTAAGGAAAACCTAAATTTTCTGCTACCTGAACCCATATATAACCCATAGAGCATTAGAAATAAATACAGAAATTGTTAAAATGAGTTTCTGCCCCCTGATGTTAGCTGAATACACAATATTACATTTTAATAATGAATTTAAGGTACTAGAGAGTAGAAATTGCCAATACAGAGTACACTCCCTCTACTCCGCAACCCTATAATCTGCAAATTCCTATAATCCAACATATATTTCTGATGTAAACAAATAATTTTTACAATGCAATTTTTCTTCATAGAATGAAATACTGTTGAAAAGGGAAATGACTAGAATTTCTCTGTAATATTACCAGCTAATTTATAATCATAATTAAAATAACTATTTGTTGAATATTTAGCATACATCTGTTTAAATTATTTACCTTCAGTAAGATAAGTTGAGTTAGTTACTAATGAAAAAAAATACTTGATCTTAAAATTTATTAGATACCATCTTTTCATTTTAATGTCGACTTATGCATGATTAAATTAATCAACTTGCTCTAAATTGGCAAAAGAAAAATATAAACAAATTGCTTGTTGTCATATACAACAAATATAAACAAATTGTATTATAGGTCATTGAAAAATGACCTATAATATGCAAAATCCTATGATCCGCACAACCTTTGGTCAAAAACTTTTGCAGATTAGAGGGAGTTGACTGTATGACATTTAAACTAACTTTTAACAAGTCAAACAGCATATCAAACCATATTAATAAAGGCAATAAATTCAGATTTTAAATTTACTTACTGTAACTAAAATCAAAAGAAATTTCAAGGCTAAACTCTTCAATGTTGTAGGATAATCAAGACAAAGAAAATGTGACAAACTGTTCAATCAAGGTCTTCCAAAATTAAAAAAGGAAAGCAAAAATTTTATTAGCTCATTAAATAGAAGTATATATACAAAAATATGATACATTATGTGTATATATATATTAGGGTGATTCATAAAATTCAAGTTTTTATTTTTTTTACTCTCAACCCATAATATCATTCTATCTACTAAAATATGAATTGGTTAATAATTTCAGAATTTTTTATTGATATTTGGGGGTCGCTACCAACTCTCAAAGTTTTAAAAATTAACTGCAATAACGCCCTTTTGTGTCTACGCGTTTCCTTCTCTTCTCTACTTCCGGCCACCCCTATATCAAGCAAGTACCAATAAATTGAGCACCTCCCACTGCAGGATGTGGGGGGGGGGGGGGGGAGAAAAAAGAAAAAAAAACAAACATTTTATGCATATGACATTCCCCAGCTTTAGTTAGCTGGACTGATATTTACAACATAAACAATCCTGCTTCTTACCCAGAGATAAAATCATTGAAATCCAAAGTGGTTGTGTTCGCTCGTGAATGTGACTTACTTTCGTTTTTTTTTTTTTTTTTTTTTTTGTTTAGTATTGTAATATTATTCATATAATGGCTTCAGATGTTATAAAAACAAGAAAAAGAGATGAAATATGGTTAATCGGACACACTTGCTCAGAATTAGTGCAAACAAGATTACCCTCAGTGCAAGAAGTAATGAGTTTATTTTTTCACTATAAAAATGTAATGTAAAAATATAAATATTTCAGAATGGCAGAATTAAAAAAAAAAAATAAAGAAAATAAGGCAAAGCGTTCAGCAACAATCAAAGAAAAAGAAAACAAGTGGCAATCAAATTTAAATGTTCTGTTTGATATAGCTCACTCTAATGCTCTAAATATAATGAATATTGACGAAGATAAGCAATTTCTTTTGAACCAAAGAAAAATGAACCGTCTTGGACGAATCAGTAAGATTGATAAACAGTATGCTAGAAAACTTGCTAAACAATTAGAAAAAGAAGTTAAGTTGGAAAAAATGAAAGAAAAAGAAGCAATAAATAGACTAACTGAGAAATACGATTTATTGTCATCTTCAGCTACTTCTTCTACAGAGGACAGGAGTGATAGTGACATGAGTCAAAGTCGTCCTAATTCTCCGAAGCCAGGACCTTCTTCAAGCAAAGATTTTTCGATACCAAGGAAACGAGGCCGAAAAACAATCCTAGATTCTAATTTAGCAACTAGTCTCGATGTCGCAAAATTGAGCGACCGGAAAGCGACTGTTGTTTTGACATCTACACTCAAACGTCTAGGCTGTAATGTATCAGAATACAACGTAAGCTATTCCTCTATACGCCGCCAAAGAATGAATAATAGACTCTAGCTTGCTGAATTAATAAAATCTGATTTCCAACCCCAAACTACACTAACTGTGCACTGGGATGGAAAAATGCTCGAGGACATAACAGGGCATGAAGTAGTAGATCGTCTACCAATCTTGGTATCTGGAAAAAGAGTGGACTAGCTCTTGGCCGTTGCTAAGCTTCCAGATGGCAAAGGAGAAACCATGGCGTCTGCTATTTTCGAGACAATTTCATCGTGGAACTTACGTGATAAAATAAGATGTATGTGCTTTGACACAACGGCATCTAATACTGGGCGAATAAACGGAGCCTGTATTCTTTTGGAACAAAAAAATGCAAAAAGAATTGATTTGACTCCCTTGTCGGCATCACATCTTAGAAATCGTACTGGAAGCTGTCGTAGTATCAGCTATGGACCATCCAGCGATCCTGAAATTATAATTTTAAAAAAATTTAAGAGCCGTTGGACAAAAATAAATCGGGAAGACTTCAAAACTGCAATTTTTGAACCATCTACTTGGAATTGCGTTCAAACTGCTGCGACCGATATAATTACTTTTGCTCAGAATCGACTACAACAATTTCAGCCTCGTGACGATTACAGGGAGCTCCTTCATTTAATCATTATCTTTTTAGGAGGGATTCCTGAAAGCGGTATCTCATTCAAAGCCCCTTCTGGAATGCATCGTGCATGTTGGATGGCGAAATCTGTATATGCATTGAAAATGTTTCTATTTAAGCACCAGCTTAAGATCACAATTAAAGAAGCTAAGGCCATTACGGATATCTGCATATTTGTTGTACTTGTCTATGCAAAATACTGGTTGGTTTACAGCGCCAGTGGCTTATATGGCACCTGAAAATGACCTGAAGATTTTGAAGGACATAGTTGAGTTCGAAAAACATGATGCAGTTTTAGCCAAAGTCGCCGGGAAAAAGATGTTGGGTCATCTTTGGTATCTTTCATCTTTGGTATCTGGTTGCTCTAGCTTTTTTTGATAAGCGAATTTCTAATGAAACAAAACGCAGAATGATTTTAGCACTGAATAACGAAAGTTCGGAAAACAGTCCTAAAAAGGCATCTTTGAGGTATGATGCAATCAAAAATCAAAATATCGAAGATTTCGTTACAACAAATACAATGAAATTTTTTCAACACGACTGGTATTTCATGGGAGTTCATATAAAAAGATCCTGAGCTGTGGGAAGAAGAAAACTACAGGTCAGCTAAAGAAATTGTACAAAACATGAGAGTCGTTAATGATATAGCTGAACGAGGTGTTGCGTTGATGGAAGAATACAACAAATTACATACAAACGATGAGGAGCAGAAGCAGTACTTGATGTTGTTAAGAATTATAGACAGAAAAACCACAAAAATTTATCGTTTTTGCTTCATTTCTCATATTTTAAAATTCGGTAGGGACCCTTAAATATCAATTAAAAAATTTTTAAAAAATACTGGTATGTTTTCTAGTGGAATAGACCATTTTTAGGGGTTGAGAGTTTAAAAAAAGGGAAAAAAAATTTTTGGGGTCTTTTATGAATCACCCTAATATATATACAGGGTTACTGGTAATGCAACATATTCCTTTTAAGGTGTGATAGGGGTGCCAAAATGCTACAATTTTCATCCCCATATGTATGGCTGAAAATGAATAGTTTTCAAGAAAATTGAATTTTAAATGCTTTTCTTAAATAACCCTAAATTTGACTTTCAAGTGCAAATTTTTAAAAATCTACTTATTAAATTGATTTTATTTTAGTTTATTTTCACAGCTGAAACTCGAATTAAGCTAATATAATCATAGGAAGTACAAAACTACTTTAAAATTTCAATTAACGAGCCATTACATCTATTTTTTTAATTTTTTATTCACATATTTCCTTTCAAAAGATTGTATTTTTTGTAATAAATAACATAGCAGTAAGCATACAAATTACAAATAAAATTTCTTCCATTAATCAGCTATCCAAAAATGTATTAATGTCCATCCAAAGACATGTAATTCATAAAGAAGGGTGAGGTTTACTTAGCGCAGATAAAAATGCCAAAGAATGCACCTCCATTCATTCTTTAGGTTGGTTGGTTGGTTGGTTGGTTTTTTAATGGCACAAGGTCCAGAAAGGACATACTGTGCCAGACAAGGAGTTAAAAATCGTGTCATGATGTATTCAGGTAATGGGTACACAAAACCTAGTAAAAGCTAAAATTCAAAAATGTGCTAAAGTGTACTAAAATGTAAAAGACTAAAAAGGTGAAATGTAGAGTTCAAAAGGGTTAAAAGTAGATAAAAAGGTGAGGACATCTGGATGGGGCTCCCATCCAGATACCAGTCAGACAGAAGTGAACACTTTACACTGAATAAAAAATATTGATTCGTTTAAGAAAAGCGAATAGATTTCGATGTGGGGTTTCACCCAAAATATCGTCAAGTTTAGGATGAGAACAGTTAAAAAGTGTTTGGTAGAAACTATTAAAAGCAGTGCACGACGATAAGAGATGACGAATGGTGAGTTGAGTATGACAGTGAGGGCACTCTGGAGGAGGTTCGCCCAGAAGTAAGTGCATATGTGTAATTCGCGTATGTCCAATGCGAAGACGAGTCAGAAGGACATCGTGCTTGCGGTATGGATGAGTGGACCAGTGGGTAAGGGCTGGCCGGATAGAACGAAGTTTGTTTTGGGTTTCACAGTCCCATATGTGGATCCAGGTGCCTTTTATTAAGGAAGAGATGCCAGATTTTATATCACAATAGGGTGGGTGGAGATTATATGGGACAGTAGAATGCCTGGCCAAAGAATCAGCCCTTTCGTTGCCGAGAATCCCGATATGGCTAGGTACCCAGCAGTAGAGGATGTTGTATCCACGGTTCATGAGGCATTTGTGCATGTGTAGGACTTTAAGAATATAGCTATGAGTTAGGGAACCAGATCCCAGATTTTCCAAAACGCTTAATGAGTCAGACTAGATGATGAATTGTTTGGTTGTTGCTCTAGAGATGTAAATAAGACTTTCATAAATAGCTATTAATTCGGCTGTAAATACGGAGCAAAACGAAGGTAGGGTGTAGTTGCAAGAATGATTACGATGTACATAAGCAAAGCCTACATGATTATGAGATTTTGAGCCGTCAGTATATGGTTCTTCATAGTTTCGATATTTGCTTTTATGGTCTAGAAATAGCTGTTGATATATTATGGGATCAGTGTTTGGTTTTGTGAAACCTTCGAATGGTTGTAGGTAGGAAATCTGCAATTTAGTCCATGGTGGGACTTCATGAAGTGAACAAGTAGACACATTTACATCCTCCAATTGGGTACCGACTACACTCCTACGGATCCGAAGTCCGAAGGGGGGAGTGCAGGAAGGGCGATTTGCATAAAACTGGCCCAGTTGGGTGTCTATAAAAGAATGCTTTAAGGGATGTAGAGGATGGGAAAGGATGCGAAAATAGGTATTTAATGATAATTTCTGACGTATGAGAGTGAGAGATGGTTCATGACAGGTGATGTAAAGGCTATGGACAGGCGATGTCCTAAAAGCACCGGAACATATGCGTAGTGCAGTATGATGCACAGTGTCAAGTTTTTTTAGCATTGATTTAGAAGCTGATCCATAGATGCAGCTTGCATAGTCCATTTTATAACGGATGACAGCACGGTAGATGCGCAAGGGAGCATCACGGTCTGCCCCCCAAGAGGTATTGGTTAGAACCTTTAAAATGTTAAGTTTTTTCTCGCATTTATTGCGGATGTCTGAGATATGTTTAGCGAATGTAAGTTTCTTGTCAAAATGTAAACCTAAAAATTTAACAGAATCTTTTACAGCAATATTAATATGGCCCAGATAAAGTTCTGGATCCGGGTGAATCCCACGCTTCCGGCAAAAATGGGTACAGATTGTTTTCTCTGCTGATATCTTAAAACCATTTCTGTCACACCACTTTAAGATGCGGTTGATGGCATTCTGCAGCTGGCGTTCTATCAGGCGCATGTCCTTTCCCTGACAGGAGATTTGCAGGTCATCTACATATAGACTACCGTAGACAGTCGAAGGCAGTTGGTTCAGGATGTTATTAATTTTTATTGAGAAGAGGGTGACACTGAGTACGGAGCCCTGTGGAACACCCTCCTCTTGAACAAAGTTATTGGATAGCATGCCATTAGTCCGGACCCGGAAATTTCGGAGTGACAGAAAGTTTTTTATAAAAATGGGTAGGTTGCCTCGAAATCCTATATTATGAAGGTCTAGGAGGATCCCGTACCTCCACGTTCGGTCATATGCCTTTTCAATGTCAAAGAAAACTGACACTAGGTGGTTTTTTCTAAGGAAGGCATTACGAATTTGGGACTCTAAATTAATAATGTTATCTATGGTGGATCTGCCCTTCCCGAAGCCACTCTGGAAGGGATGTATATGGTCCCCTGTTTCTAAAATGTAAACAAGCCGGCTATTGATAATTTTCTCCATTAATTTACATAAGCAACTAGTAAGGGCTATGGGACGGTAGTTATTAGGGTTAGACATATCTTTTCCTGGTTTGGGGAAGGGAATAACTATTGCATTTCTCCAGGAGGTGGGAAAGGTCTGTTCATTCCAGATTCTATTGTAGAATTTCAAAAGATTGAGTAAAGAGTCATGGGATAAGTGTTTCAGCATGTCATATGTGATACCATCGGGACCCGGAGATGTGTTTGAGGACTGTCTTAAGTGTTGGGTAAGTTCATCAATGGTAAGATCACTATTGTAGGTAAAGTGTGAGGAGGTTTTGAAATTTATTTTTTGTCGTTCTGATTGTTGTTTATACGGGAGGAAAGAATTTGAGTAGGAGGTACTGCACGAGATGGAAGCAAGTGTTTCACCAATGCTGTTTGCTATTTCTTTTGTATCGGATATAATGCTGTTATTTATGGTTAGACAGGAAATTGGCTGATTAGTATAAATGCCCATGGCTCTTTTTGTTTTCGTCCATAGCTCCTTACTAGAAGTAGAGGCTGTTATGCAGGAGATATATTTGACCCAGGATTCCTTTTGGCACTGACGCCGGATCCTACGTGCATATGCTCTAGCTTTCTTAAAGAGATTTTCGGTGGTTGGGTACCGCCGAAAAGTGCTCCAGGCTTTCTGCTGCTTCTTTTTAGCGAGGTTGCATTTTTCGTTCCACCACGGTTTTTTATTACGTCGATGTTTGATGCCCGATTTTGGAATGCCAGCATCAGCAGCTTGGATGATAATTGAGGTAATGCTTTGTACGACCTCGTCTATGGGGCCTTCAACAGCATCAGAGGTGATGGCAGACAGGGAAGTGAAGGTGAACCAATCTGCCTTATCATGAATGTATCTAGGTACTGAAATAGGTTGGGGATTCTGGTACAGAGGTGACAAAAGAATCGGAAAATGATCACTGTTGTGGAGATCACTGGATACAGAAAAATTAAATGTGGGAAGGAGTGATGGAGAACAGATGGCAAGGTCTATTGCATGGAAAGTTTTAGTTGGATAGTGGAAGTAAGTATTGTCACCATTATTCATGCAGCAAAGGGAGAAATCAGTGAGAAGTTTTTCGATTTGAAGGCCTCTATTGTTGGTGTCCTTGCTTCCCCACAAGGGGACTATGAGCGTTCATGTCACCGAGGAGGATGAAAGGAGGAGGGAGCTGCTGAATGAGACTATTGAGGGATGTTTGGCAGATTGCTTCACTTGGAGGAAGGTATATGCTGCAGACAGTTGTGAGTTGTTTTAATTGGATACGAGTGGCGACTGCTTGGAGATTTGTGTTAAGATTGACTATAGTGTGAGGATAGCTATTGTTGATTAATAGGGCAACTCCACCAGTGGCCCTATCATTGAGCTCATTGTCCTTGCGAAGGACAGTGTAATTGCGGATTTTAGTAGGTCTATTGGTTTTGAGGAAAGTTTCCTGAAGGGCGAGGCAAGCGGGGTTATGATCATAAATCAGTATTTTGAGGTCGTCGTTTTTATTAAGGAAACCGTGGCAGTTCCAGGATAGCAGCAGTGCCATTATCATGTTGTGTTGGGGATGATGTTCATCTTGCTCGGAGTCCCCGTAGGCTTGAGAGGAGTGCTAGGGATTTCGTCATCATCCATGGGGAGGTCTGACATTTCAGAGTCAGAAGGGTCCAAATGTAGGATACTGTCATCTATAGGGCGTTGTGGAGGAACATGTTTGATTTTGGGTTTGTTATATTTAGTTCTGTAGACAGAAGACTTTTATTTGTGGTCGGGTTGAGTTAACACTTTGAGAATTTTTCTTCAGTGTATTTTTTTGTGAAGCTGTGGAGGATTTACTTTGATTAGAAGTTGATTGTTTAGATATTTGTGGTGTTGCAGAATGAAAGGAGACAGGTACAGATTTTGGTGGTTCTGTTTGGGTTGCTATTGTTTTGGTTGATTTTGTTGCAGCTGCATAAGATAAACCAGGTTTTGGTGTTCGGCTTTCTATTAACTTACGGGCTTCGGGATATGAGATTCTTTGAGAGGCACGTAGGGACTGGATTTCTTTTTCAAACGCCCATTTCGGGCAAGATCTGGAGTATGAGGGATGTTCCTCTTTACAATTGACACACTTAGGAGCTGCAGAGCAGGACTCACTGTCGTGGCCAGAAGCACCACAACGCGCACAGGCAGGTGACCCACGACAGGAGGTTTTAGTATGGCCGAACTTTTGGCACTGGAAGCAACGGATGGGATTTGGTATATATGGTCTGACAGGACATAATAGGTAGCCGGCTTTAATATGAGATGGAATAGTGGGAGACTGAAAAGTTAGGATAATATGTTTAGTATTGATTATTTGATTATTGCGCCGAATAGTGATTCGACGCACAGCGCATACTTTTTCATCTGTTAGGTTTTCAAGTATTTCAGCTTCAGAGCAGTGCAAAAGGTCGGGTTCTGATACGACTCCTCGGGAGATGTTTAGGGAGGTATGAGGTGTCACTGTAACTGTTTTTAGGCCAAGGTTTTTTATTTTCATTATTTTGCAAGCTTGTCTATTGTTGGATACTTCTACTAATAGGTCTCCAGATCTTAATTTTTTAACTTTTTTGACTTCTCCTACATTGTCAGTGATACATTTGTGAATTAAAAATGGCGATGTTTCATTGAGTTTACCTTCAGCAGAGTGGATAAGGAAGAATCGGGCATTCATGTGTGCAAATTGTGTATCGGTGTGTTCATTAGCGGTTGACAGCGGAGCGTTGACGATTGATGAAGAATTTTTCATATCCATGTTGGGGAAAATTGAGATTCGGACCCGACCGCACCACCCACCACGGAGCCCAACAAGGGGATGTGCAATTGCACACCAGTGCTAGTCGGGTCTATACGCTCACAGTACATCCCTTAGGCAGCATCCACCCTTAACGACGTGCCCAGTAGATGTCCGATTGCTTGATCCCTAGCAGTTGATCGAAATCAGTACCACCAGCCGATTGATACACAGGGGAACGCTGTGTACCTCCCGTTTACCCGAAGCCGAGGCCAAAGCAATGTGTTGGAGAAAAGACCCCTCAATTACCAGGATCCCCATTTCCGGGGACACGGGTCTCCACGCACGGCAAACACGTGGGTAGTTTTCCGCCAATAGAAGCTGACGGCACAGGGCGGCCGCAGCTTCTAAAGGGGGGCCCTCACCTCCACAGAGGAAACTACACTGAGGGGGAAAAGGAAGGATACAGCTAAGAGGAGAAGAGGGTAGAACAAAGAAAAGCGAAAGATCGCTGGGGCCCCGGGATTGCGACACCCGTAAAGACCTAAAGTAGGTCTTCCCCCTGAGGGGTTCATTCTTTAGGATACCTGGCCAATCAATCAAGTTAACACATTTTTTTTTTTTATATATATATAGCTGACACTTTAACTAAACTTACCTAATCATGAAAATTTACAAAAATGCTTAAAATTTTAATTCAACCACTTTACATTTTTTTAAAATTTATTTATTAATAATTTCCTTTTAAAAGATGTTTACCTCAAAAAATACCGTAATTTCTGGCTTATAATCCGCAGCGATAGATAATCCGCAGGCACTGTTTTTCAAGTAGAAAAAAGATATTTCTTTAGATAATCCTCAGCGGTAGGTTATGTATAGTATGGCGATGCTTTGACCAAAATTGGTAATTATTTTCTATGTACAGTAAAACCACAGTATTAATATTAGAATCGACTTACTGTAAAACATTTCCTACTAAAAATCTATTGTTATGATATAGACAGCAAATATACTGTCTAAATATAGTGGAAAAAAAGAAATGAACTTTTATTTTGTTTTTAAAAAGTTTTTTACTGTAAAATCTGAAGACTTCAGGGAAAATTTCCGTAGATAGTACTCAGCGATGCATAATACGCACTGGATAAATTTTCATCTTTTTTAGTAGATAATCCGCGGATTATAAGCCGGAAATTACGGTACTATTGCAGTAAGCATAAAAATTACAAATACAATTTGTACCATTAATCAGTAATCCAAAATCATATTAATGTCCATCTGAATACATGTAATTCATGAAGAAAGGTAAGTTTTGCATAGTGCAGGTAAAAATGCCAAAAGAGGCACCAATGTTCATTGTTTAGGATAATTGGTCAACTAATCAAGTTATCACTACTTTTTTTTTAATTTATTTTCATAGCTGACACTATAACTAAGCTAACATAATCATCAAAATGTTAAAAAATACCCCAAAATTTTTATTCACGCGCTTTACAAGATTTTTTTTTTTCTATTTATTGACATTTTCCTTTAAAAAATTTTGTTGATCTCAAAAAATACTATTGCAGTAAGCGTACAAATTAGAAATACAATTTTTCCCAATAATCAGCTATCCAAAAATGTATTATGTCCATTTAAAGACATGTAGTTTATGAAGAAAGTAAGTTTTACTTAGCGCAGGTAAAAATGACAAAGGAGGTACACCAATGATTATTAGTTAGGGTGGTTAGTCAACCAATCAAATTATCACTTTTCATGTGCTTAAAATCTTAGCCACACCAGATAGTGAATCTCAAATGGCTATGTGCTGTATTGTCAAGTTAGTTTCGATTCTGCGTCACATAAGCGCATTTTGTTGTTATCTGGCTGATCAACTAAGCAAGCATATGTAATGCAGAGTTGAATATAATTAACATGACACAGCACATAGGCACATCAGATTGTAAATCTAAAATGGCTAAGATTTTAAGCATGTCAAAACAGTGGCAACTTGATTGATTGACCAACCATCCTAAACAATGAATGCCCGTGCCTCGTTTGGTGTTTTTACCTGTACTATGTAAAACTTACCTTTCTTTATGAACTATGCATCTTTAGATGGACATTAATACGTACTTGGATAGCTGATTAATGGGACAAATTGTATTTGTAATTTCTAAGCTTACTGCACTATTATTTTTTGAGATAAACAACAATTTTTTGAAGGAAAATGTAAATAAATAAAAAATATACATTTAAAGTTTGAGAATTAAAATTTTTGTAACTTTTCATGATTACATTAACTTGCTCTGAGTGTGCTCTTCAGAGCTCTTGCTCTTCAGCGTGTCAGCTCTGAAAAAATAATTTAAAAAACGGAGTTAACTTGATTGGTTGGCCAACTATCCTAAAGAATAACTGGGGGTGCATCCTTTGGCATTTTTATCTGTACTAAGTAAAACTCACCCTTTACAAATTACACGTCTTTGGATGGACATTAATACATTTTTGAGTAGCTGATTAATGGGAGAAATTTTATTTGTAATATGCTTACTGCTATGTTATAATTTTTTTAAACTATCTTTTGAAAGGAAATATGTGAATTAAAAATTTAAAAAATAGATGTAATGACTTGTGAATTGAAATATTAAAGTAGTTTTGTACATTTTATGATTATGTTAGCTTTAATTAGAGTTTTAGCTATGAAAATAAATTAAAATAAAATCCATTTCATAAGTAAATTTTTTCAAATTTGCAATTGAAAGTCAAATTTTGGGTCATTCAATAAAAACGTTTAAAATTCAATTTTCTCAACTATTGATTTTTGGCCATATATATGGCGGTGAAAGTTGTAGCATTTTGGCTCCCCTATCATGTCTTATAAGGAATACATCACATTACCAGTAACCCTGTATGTATGTGTATATATATATATAAAATAATTAAAATTTTCTTTCAATATTAAAACAACTTAAATGAATTTATGAAAAATTATATGCAAGTTCATATGATGCAGAAGTATAATCATTGCATTAAAATAACAGAAGTAGAATGCTTAAAACATACAAATTATTTTACATGCAAGAACTGTTAGTGAACTAACAAATATTAAACTTGAGAATTTTTATTTCACACATCAGTTATATTGAAGGTTATTTCAAAAGAACTAAATGCATATTTTTTCTTTTTATTCAGAAACACATCTACTGGCCAAAAGTATTGCAAGTTTGAGAAATCTAGCATTTTTTCAAGCATGAGCACCACAAAACTGGCCAAGAAACTCTTCAGATTTAAGTTGTAATGAGAATTTATTGAATATAATATTTAACAGAAAATACTTCAAAATTATCCCAGAACAACAGGAGAGTTTCGAGAAAGAATAATTAAAGCTTAGCACCATGAAATACCAAAAGTGTATCAAAATCTCTTGGATTTCATGCCTAAAAGAATGGGTCCTGTGATCAAAACCAGATGCAACCCAACATGTTGAATGCATTTCAAATCAGTAGCAGTTATTTACTATCTTTTCCAAACAGAATTAAAAATCTTTCATTTCCTTTTATTCTGGGGAATGAAAGCGAATTCCAATTTCTGATAATGAGCATTTTTTTTACACAAAATTAAATAACTATTTTTGTTTAATAACTTAATCATATTTTATGGTTAAACTTCTTTAACATATTGAGACTATAGAGTTAATCAGCTAATTTTTTAAAGAAGAGACAATCAGCAAATTTTTTTATGGAGGGGGATATTCTTTAAAAATGTTAGATTTTCAAATTTGCAATACTTTTGAACAGTAATGCATATATATCAGTATGCAAATAAGCAGTCGCAAGGTTGCCCGGTGCGATCAAAACATCAGAGCATGCGACTAAAGCTGGCAATTAGTTCTGCAATTTTGAAAGATAGGAAAAGTTTGGTGTCACCAAATTTTTGGAGGTACGACTAAATATTTGGATCTTATTTACACCCCTGAAATAGACATATATTAATGCAATGAATTACTTTTAATAAATTCTTAGAAATATCAAACTATACTGAAATCTATCTTATGTTTTACCAAGTTATGAAATTTCAGTGTTCTCATAGTAGCTCCAATATATAAAGGACTATTGTTCTAACAACAGTCCTTAAAGTTCAAACTGTTCAAATAGACAAAGGCATATGAACAGCTGACATACAATAATTATTTCAAATAATGGATTTTTTTTTATTTCCTAAGGAATTTACCCAATCCTTCCTCCATACAGCTGCAATAAAATACTTTGAAAACATCTTTTTCTTTCACTAGGTTGGGTGCACAAGTAATTGACACTTTTAAAGATATCTATATAGTAAAATTAGACTTTTTTCGGTACATAACTTAAGAGTTCAAAAATTTTATGACTTCTAAGCATTTCAAGTATCAGTGAATTCAGTACGGCCATGAAAAAAAAGTTTGCCGTTCTGTCTGAGACTTTTTTGTTTGCACATCACATAAAAATGGCTGAAGCAAATAAGATAAAATTTGGTGACATGATAGGTAGTCACTGAATTTAAACTATAAGCACCGAATGATTTAAAAATTTTGAGAATTTGCAAAAATTGTTCCAAACTACCTATAAGTTTGTTTCTGCATTACATAATAAAGACTAAAATGAATGAAGTAAAATTTTGTGACATGGTGATTGCTCAAACTACCTACATTGAATAATAAAATAAAAAAAAATAAAAAAAAAGACGAGATTTTGCAAAAATCATTTCAAAATACATAATTGTTGTTCACGCATCATGCAAAAATGACTAAAGCAAATGAAATGAAATTTAATGACACAATAGATGAACATGCAGTTTAAACTACAGGCATCAAATTTTTTGAAATTTTAGACTAGCTTTTGTGAAAATTTATTCAAAATGTGTAAATATTTGTCTGTCCAACTTGTACAAATCACTGAGCAAATGAAATAAAATTTAACATCATCATAGGCCATTAAAAACTACAGGCATTGAAGTGCTTCAAAATTTCTTGCCTTCAAATGTTCATAGTTCAAAATAAATTAAAAAAGAAATTCCTAAATAGAGTTTAAATCTTTATAGTGAAAACTGTTTTTTAAATAAAGCTCAATTCAGGCCTAGGCCCATAGATAAACCGCATCTTTCTCAAGGGGAACTTCAAAACATAAACAATACATCCCCTCTCCCCCAAAAATTTCTGAAACATTATTTTCTGTACCTCCTAAAGATATCACATAATCAAAACTGTATAGGAGTAGGACCTGAACATTTTTTTTTTTTCTCCCTCAATAGCTCGAAAGAGTACAGACCTTTTTTATGTATATAATGGCCTTAGAGTAAAACAAAAACAATTGTTGGTGGGCTGATGGTAGTATTAGTATTGTTGAGTAGCTATAAGATTTAATCTTAAAAGATCAAACAAAAAAGACATATTTTTCTGCACATGAAAGTTATCTACCAATGTGCAATTTTCTCCTTATGTTTACTTATTCGGGAAGTAGCTGAAGCCTTATCAGCCACCCGCTGATTACCCTTTTGTATACACATATTTAATATAAACTGTTTATCAAAAATATTTTTAAATCTTTTCTTTTCTCAAAAGTGTAGTTGTTCCTTCAATTTATGTGGACACTTATATACAAGTAAACTAAAACAAAATATAATTTTGGGGTTTTACCTGCATTAGCTGGTCAGCAGAGCTAAAGCCAATTAAAATATTTATAACATCAAATCCATAATTAGTATGTTTTTTTTCAAAAACACCATGTACTAAAGCACACATTGTCTGGAAAAAAAGAAAGAGAATATATATATACCTAAGATAAACATTTAATAATTTGAATTAAAAGGCGGAGAGAGCTTTTTCTCACAGATGAGTCCAAAATGCACAATTCAAATTTATGAAAATATTATAAAATCTTGGAACATACCTAGCACACACTTTGCATAACAGTCTGGAACGGGAGGGGGAGGGGGGGGGACAGTAATTCATTTGTAAACTTTAATGTCTCAATAAGCCAGTAATCATATTTCGTATGTATTAAACACATGCTATAAATAAAAACATGTTTTAAATTGCAGGTTCTTTGAACAATTTTATAGTTGAAGTTAATTCTAAAATGTTATGTAGTGTGACAATAAAATTTTTACCTTTCCCCAACTTTATGATGAAGACATACTACCAATTTCTAAAATATTTTATGCTTCAAATATTTATACGATATTCAAATGACAAATTCAACCTTTCTGTAAGTTTTACAGCCTCCCCCCCCCAATCTATACTTAGCAAAACTTTGTCCTTATAATAATGTATTAAAGAAAAAATTCTCATTCTGCAGGGGTGTTGTCCCAGGAATGTCATTTTGGCTCAGCTAAAATTGCTTTTTGACTCAGAATATCTCAATAAAATTAGATGTATGGCTCATTTCAGCATACTCAGTCATCTCTGCTATATGACTCCATAAAAATTGTAAAAACATTACTTATTATTTATATAATGTGTTTAATAGACTATATATCTATATAAATATATATACAGTGGAATCTGGTTTTAACAAAATCCAAGGAAAAACAAAATCATTTTGCTAAAATGAAATTTCCTTACAGGAGGGATTGATTGCACTGTTCTGTGTCTCTTACCCACTTTTTAAAAGGACCATTTCCTTTCAAATTACCAGATTTCGACTTCATTGGACTTAAGCATAGCTTGTTGGTTACAGAAGTACTTATTTTAAGTAGGACTGAAGGAAAATCTGATCAATATTCATGAATGATTTGAAAACATTTTCAATCATGGAAGATCTGAAAATATTAATACAGTATGGAACCTCTTATCCGGAAACCAGTTATCCGGAATACCAGTTATCCAGAATCATTTTTCAATCGAGTAAATTCCTATTTTTTCCGAAAGAAAAGCAAAAAATGAGTTTTTTTTTTTTTTTGTTATATTTCTTATGTTTTTTTTTTTTTTTTTTTTTTTTTTTTTTTTTTTTAAGTACTATAACTAGAATTTATAAAGTAAGCAATTTGGTAAGGTATTTTATTTATTTTTTTTAGTGTGTGACTAAGTTTTCAAGAAGTATATATTAGTTCATATATTTACTACTTCCTCTCTAAATCATTATTATTTATCTTGATCATATTAGAGTTTTTTTTTAATATTATTTTTCTAGTATATTAACAATTAATGTTTAAATCTAATCAAAAATAGAGAGTAACATTTATGCTACTAATCAAATCAGATGATGTCAAGTTAATCCCCAACCAGTTATCCAGAAAATTCAGTTATCCAGAATACACCCGGACCCAACCATTCCGGATAACAGGTTCCATACTGTACCAGGAATGAACAGATACAAGAAATGAGTAATAATGTAAAGTTTGGAAAAAAGAAAATAACTTGTGAAGCAAACAAACAAAAAATTAAACACACTTAAATACTGAGTATCCAAAAAGTTAGGTTGGTTGGTTGGTTGGTGTTAATGGCACAAGGTCCAGAAAGGACATACTGCGCCAGACTATGTGTATATTGTAAAATATAAAGTTTTCAAGTAAAAATGTGTTGTATAAGACATGTAAAGCTAAAATCTGTGAGGTCTAAAAACAATAAAAGCAAACTGTAGAGAGGTAAAAAGAAGATAAAAATAAGTCAAGGACATCTGGATGGGGGCTCCCATCCAGATACCAGTCAGAGAAAAGTATATACTTTACACTGAGTAAAAAATATTGATACGTCGAAGAAATGCAAACAAATTACGGTGCGGGGTTTCACCCAATATATCGTCAAGTTTGGGATGAGAACAGTTAAAAAGTATTTGGTAAAAATTATGAAAAGCAGTGCATGAGGTTAAAAGATGACGAACAGTGAGGCAAGTATGACAGTGGGAGCACTCTGGAGCAGGCTCACCAAACAGTAGGTGTGTATGAGACAATCTGGTATGACCAATCCGGAGGCGTGTCAATATAACATCTTGTTTGCGATAGGGTAATGTGGACCAATGAGTGATAGATGGGTGAATATTGTGAAGTTTATTGTCTGTCTGGCCATTCCAGTCATTCGTCCAGCTGTTTTTAATTATACAGAAGACACCAGATTTTACATCATTAATGGGGATTTTACCAGGGTAAGGAACTGTAGCACCTCTGGCCAAAAGGTCAGCCTCCTCATTGCCAGGGATTCCAACGTGGCCTGGAACCCAGCAGAAGAGGACCTCAAAACCCCGTCTCGTCAGCTGTGCATGCAACTGCAGAATCTTGACAAGATAGCCATGGGTGATTGTATAGGATTTAAGGCTTTCTAGAACACTGAGCAAATCTGTATATATAATGGTATGTTTTTGGTTCCTTTTACTGATATAAGAAAGGCCCTCGTAGATGGCAAGCAGTTCAGCTGTGAATACGGAGCAAAACTTGGGAAGCGTATAACTGCAGGTTAGGGTACGATTTGTGTATGCAAAGCCAACATGATCTGCAGACCTGGAGCCGTCTGTATATAAGTCTTCATAGTTTTGGTAAGTGTCCCTATGATGACTGAAGAGTCGTTGGTAAATATGGGCGTCAGTATTTTCTTTCTTATATCCTTTAAATGGCTGCAAAATAACGATTTGATGGGCATTCCAGGGTGGTATCTCATTTGGAGAATGAGAAAAAATGTCGATCTGACTTAGGTGGGTGTCAGCGATGTTCCTACGAGCCCTCAGTCCAAACGGAGGTATACAGGATGGACGGTTTTGGTAAAGACGATCCTGCTGGTTTTCTAAAAGTGCAGCCCTCAAAGGGTGTGCGGCATGAGAAATGATACGGTAATATGTATTAATGGATAGCCCATGGCGAATGTATGTGAGGGATGGTTCATGACAGGTGATGTACAAACTCTGTATAGGGGAGGTCCTAAAAGCTCCTGAACAAATACGTAGTGCAGAGTGATGCACCGTGTCAAGTTTTCTTAAAATAGATTTGCTGGCAGACTCATAAGCACAGCACCCATAGTCCATTTTCGAGCGAATGACGGCTCGATAAATGCGTAAAAGGGCATCACGGTCAGCTCCCCAAGAAGTATTTGTAAGGACTTTTAAGATGTTTAAATTCTTTTCGCATTTGTTGCGGATGTATGAAATATGTGCAGCAAAAGTTAGTTTCTTGTCAAAATGGATACCTAAAAATTTAGTAGAGTCTTTAACTTCAATTTTTGTACGACCAAGATACACGTCAGGGTCCGGATGGATCCCTCGTCTTCAACAAAAGTGTACAGAAACAGTTTTTTCGGCAGAGATGTTGAATCCATTTGAGTTGCACCACTTTAAAATGCGATTAACAGTGTTCTGTAGTTGGCGCTCTACATAGCACATGTCCTTCCCCTGACAAGAAATCTGGAGGTCATCTACATACAGGCTACCGTGGACTGTTGCAGGGACTTGTTTAAGGATGTCATTTATTTTTATTGAAAAAAGGGTAACGCTTAGGATGGAGCCCTGAGGTACGCCTTCCTCCTGGATAAAGTGTTGTTTATTCGTACTCTAAAGTTCCGAAGGGATAAAAAGTTCTTGATAAAGGTTGGTTGGTTGGTTGGTTGGTATTTTTGGCACAAGGTCCAGAAAGGACATACTGCGCCAGACGTTGAGTTAAGTCAAATAAAGATGTGTTCAGTATAAAAGGTGTCATAAAACCCAGTAAAAGCTAAAATGTAAAGGTGATAAAGGAGACAAGTAAATTTCAAAAGTAGATAAAAGAGGTAAAACCAAAGGCATATGGATGGGGGCTCCCATCCAGATGCCAGTCAGGCAAAAGTGGACATTTCAAACTGAATAAAATATGTTTGTGCGCCGAAGAAAGGCAAACAAGTTATGGGGTGGGATATCACCCAATATGTCGTCAAGTTTGGGATGAGAAGAGTTAAAATATATTTGGTAAAGATCATTAAAAGCAGAGCAAGAGGTTAAAAGATGATGTATGCTAAGTTGAGTATGACAATGTGGGCATTCAGGAGCAGGTTCACCCAAAAGGAGGTACTTATGGGTTAGTCTTGTATGGCCAATGCGAAGGCGAGTGAGAGTGACTTCGTGCTTGCGGTACGGTTGAGTGGACCAGTGGGTAAGGGCTGGCCGGATAGAGTGAAGTTTGTTTTGGGTTTCACAGTCCCATATGTGATTCCAAGTGCCTTTTGTTAGGGAAGAGATGCCAGACTTTATATCAGTATAGGGCAGATCACAGTTATATGGGACGGTAGAATGCCTGGCCAAAGAATCTGCTTTTTCGTTTCCGGGAATGCCAATATGGCTAGGTACCCAGCAGTAGAGGATAGTGTATCCACGGTTCATGAGTCTCTTGTGCATGCGTAAGACTTTCAAAATATAACTATGAGTGAGGGAGCCGGATTTCAGATTCTCCAACACACTTAATGAGTCAGAGTAAAGGATGAAATGTTTGGTATTTGTTCTCGAGATGTAAAGAAGGCTTTCATAAATAGCTATTAATTCGGCTGTAAATATGGAACAAAACGAAGGTAGGGTGTAGTTGTAAGAATGATTATGATGTACATAAGCAAAGCCAACGTGATTATGAGATTTTGAGCCGTCAGTATACAGTTCTTCGAAGTTTTGATATTTGCTTTTATGGTCTAGAAATAACTGTTTATATATTATGGGGTCAGTGTTTGGTTTTGTGAAGCCTTCGAATGGTTGTAGGTAGGGAATCTGCAATTCGGTCCATGGTGGGACTTCATGAAATGAACAAGTAGATACATTAAGATCCTCCAATTGGGTACCGACTACACTCCTACGGATCCTAAGTCCGAAGGGGGGAGTGCAGGAAGGGCGATTTGCATAAAACTGGTCCAGTTGGGTATCTATGAAAGAATCCTTTAAGGGATGTGAAGAATGAGAAAAGATGCGAAAATAGGTATTTAATGATAGTTTCTGACGTATGAGAGTGAGGGATGGTTCATGACAGGTGATGTAAAGGCTATGGATAGGTGATGTCCTAAAAGCACCAGAACATATGCGTAGTGCAGTATGATGCACTGTGTCAAGTTTTTTTAGCGTAGATTTAGAAGCTGATGCATAGATGCAGCTTGCATAGTCCATTTTAGAACGGATGACAGCACGGTAGATCCGCATCAAAGCATCCCGCTCGGCCCCCCAAGAGGTATTGGTTAAAACCTTTAAAATATTCAGTTTTTTTTCGCATTTTCTACGAATGTCAGAAATATGATTAGCGAACGTAAGTTTTTTGTCAAAAGTTAGGCCTAAAAATTTAAAAGAGTCCTTGATAATGATTTTGGTACGATGGAGGTAAAGTTCTGGATCTGGGTGGATCCCACGCTTCCGGCAGAAGTGAATGCAAGTTGTTTTTTCTGCAGAAATATTATACCCATTGGTATTGCACCATTTTTGGATGTGGTTGATAGTGGTCTGAAGCTGCCGTTCTATGTAACGCATGTCTTGCCCCTGACAGGAGATCTGTAGGTCATCAACATATAGGCTACCGTGTACTGTCGGAGGGAGCTGGTTGAGGATATTGTTGATTTTTATTGAAAAGAGGGTGACGCTAAGGACAGAGCCTTGTGGTACACCCTCTTGTATAAAGTTATCAGAAAGGGTGTCTTTGATGCGTACTTTGAAGTTCCGGAGTGTGAGAAAATTCTTGATAAATATAGGTAGGTTTCCACGGAAGCCCATATTGAAGAGATCACGCAGTATGCCATATCTCCAAGTGTGGTCATAAGCTTTTTCGATATCAAAGAAAATTGATACAAGGTGGTTCTTTCTTAAGAATGCGTTACGGATTTGAGTTTCTAAATATAAGATATTATCGACTGTGCTTCTGCCTTTGCGGAATCCACTCTGGAAAGGGTGTACATGGCCCTCAGTTTCTAAAACGTATACTAGACGCGTATTAATCATTCGCTCCAGTAGTTTGCACAGACAACTAGTTAGGGCTATGGGACGATAGTTATTGGGATTAGTGGTGTCTTTTCCAGGTTTGGGTAAGGGAATGATCATTGCATTTCTCCACTCCAAGGGAAACGCATGCTCATTCCATATTCTATTGTATAGCTGTAAAAGACTAATTAAGGAATCATGGGAGAGGTGTTTAAGCATATCATTAGTGATGCCATCAGGGCCAGGGGATGTACTTGATGAAGGTCTTAAGCTGTTGCGTAGTTCATTCATAGTGAAAGGACTATTGTAGGAGAAGTTCGAGGAAGTTTTGAAGTTTAATTTGTGGCGTTCGGATTGTTCCTTGTATGGAAGAAAGGTGCTAGAATACGAGGTTTTGCAGGATGTGAACGCTAGAGATTGACCTATTGTATTTGCAATTCTTTTTGTATCTGAAATAATTTGGTTATTGATGGATAGGCAGGATATGGAGTGATTACTATAGATGCCCATGATTCTTTTAGTTTTGTCCCATAGTTCCTTACTGGAGGTAGAAGGTGAGATACTGGAGACGTATTTAATCCAGGATTCTCTCTGGGAACGTCTCCTTATTTTGCGTGCATTTGCACGAGCTTTTTTAAAGGTTATAAGGTTTTCAGTGGTGGGGTACCGCCGAAAATTACCCCACGCTTTCTTCTGCTGTTTCTTAGCGAGGGTGCAAGCCTCGTTCCACCACGGCTTTTTAATTCTATGGTTGCTTTTAACAGATTTTGGAATGCTCGCGTCGGCTGCATTTATGATAATGGAGGTGACATTCCTAACGACCTCGTCTATGTTTCCTTCAATAATGTTTGGTAATATGGTAGATAGCAAAGAAAAAGTCTGCCAGTCTGCTTTATTATGAATGTATCTGGGTATGTTAGTGCTTTGGTTGACATTCTGATATAAGGGTGAGAGAATGATCGGAAAGTGATCGCTGTTATGCAAGTCGCCAGAAACTGAGAAATTATAGAGGGGGAGGATTGAAGGAGAACAGATGGCAAGGTCGATGGCATGAAAGGATTTAGTTGGCTGATGGAAGTAAGTATTGTCGCCGTTATTCATAATACATAGAGTGAAATGAGTAGTAATTTGTTCTATTTGTTCACCTCTAGTATTGGTATCTTTGCTGCCCCATAATGGGCTATGGCCATTCATGTCACCAAGGAGTATAAAGGGTGTTGGAAGTTCATGAATAAGATTATTGAGAGATGTTTGGCTGATTGTTTCGTTTGGAGGGAGATAAATGCAGCAAATGGTAGTGAGCTGTTTTAATTTGACACGAGCGGCAACTGCTTGGAGATTGGTATTCAGATTGACTATTATGTAGGGATAGTTATTGTTGACTAACAGGGCCACACCACCAGAGGCCCTGTCCCTGAGTTCATAGTCTTTCCGAAGCATTGTATATTTGTGGATGGTCGGATGTTTATCAGCTTTGAGGTAAGTTTCTTGAAGAGCAAAGCAGGCGGGATTGAGGTCATAGAGAAGTGCTTTGAGGTCATCCATTTTATTCTGAAAGCCGTGGCAGTTCCATGAGAGCAACAATGCCATAATTATGTAATGTTATGGGCATTGTGCGTCTAATTTGTAATCCCTGCAGAGATATCAGGCGGTTTTACTTCTTCCTGTTCCATTGATTCTTCATCACTGATGTCTGATTCTGATGGGGCAAGTCTTAAAATTGTGTCATCAATATGTGGCTGTGGAGGTACTTTTTTCTTGCTAAATTTGTTATATTTTAATTTGTAAGTAGCTGTTTTACTAAGCTGTGGTCTGATTTGGGTAGAGCTATTACTTGTTACCTTTTTCTTTGGTGGAGATTTTGGAGATGTAGAGCAAGGTTTGTTTTGTTTAAGAGTACTTTGTTTACTTGTTAAGATATTGATGGTGGAAATATTTGATGGAGAGTCGGTTTGAATGGCTATTGATTTCGTAGATTTTACTATTGTTGCATAGGATAGGCCAGGTTTTGGTGTGCGAGCTTCTATTATTTTACGAGCTTCAGGGTATGAGATTCTTTGTGTAGCACGAATTGATTGGATTTCTTTTTCAAATGCCCATTTAGGGCATGACTTGGAATATGATGGATGTTCCTGTTTACAGTTGACACATTTAGCAGCTGCAGAGCAGGTGTCACTGTCGTGGTCAGAGGCACCACAACGAGCGCAGGCCGGTGACCCACGACAGGAGGTTTTAGTATGACCGAACTTTTGACACTGGAAGCAACGGATAGGATTTGGTATGTATGGTCTTACGGGACATAATAGATAGCCAGCTTTGATATGGGTTGGAATAGTGGGTGACTGAAAGGTTAGGACAATATGTTTAGTGTTGATTGTTTGATTATTGCGTCGAATAGTGATTCGACGCACAGCACATACTTTTTCATCTTTTAGGTTTTCTAATATTTCGGCTTCAGAGCAGTGCAAAAGTTCAGGTTCTGATATTACTCCTCGTGAGATATTTAAGGATGTATGGGGTGTCACTGTAACAGGTTTTAGGCCAAAGTTTTTAATCTTCATTATTTTGGATGCTTGTCTATTGCTTGATACTTCAACTAATAGGTCTCCAGATCGTAATTTTTTAACTTTTTTGACTTCTCCTACATTGTCTGTGATACATTTGTGTATTAAGAATGGTGATGTTTCATTAAAGGTACCTTCAACGTAGTGAATGAGGAAGAATCGAGCGTTCATATGTGAAAGTTGTGCATCAGTGTTTTCATTAGGAGTGGACAGTGGATTTAAGGTATGCGGAACATTGACGTTTAACAAAGAATTTTTCATAGCCATTTTGGGGGAATTGAGATTCGGACCCGACCGCACCACCCACCACGGAGCCCAACGAGGGGGTGTGCAATTGCACACCAGTGCTAATCGGGTCTATACGCGCTCAGTACATCCCTTAGGCAGCGTCCTCCCTTAACGACATGCCCAGTAGATGTCCGATTGCTTGATCCCTAGCAGTTGATCGAAATCTGTACCACCAGCCGATTGATATACAGGGGAACGCTGTATACCTCCCGTTTACCCAAAGCCGAGGCCAAAGCAATGTGTTGAGGTTTCTCCCGTGTCTGTGGAAATTCCGTAATGATGATTTCCTTTACGGGAACACCCCTCAATTACCAGGATCCCCATTTCCGGGGACACGGGTCTCCACGCACGGCCAACACGTGGGTAGTTTTCTGCCAATAGAAGCTGACAGCACAGGGCGACCGCAGCTTCTAAAGGGGGGCCCTCACCTCCACAGAGGAAACTACACTGAGGGGGAAAAGGAAGGAGATAGCTAAGAGAAGAGGAGGGTAGGACATAGAAAAGCGAAAGATCGCTGGGGCCCCGGGATTGCGACACCCGTAAAAACCTAAAGTAGGTTTTTCCCCTGAGGGGAAGTTCTTGATAAAAATGGGAAGGTTGCCACGTAAACCAAAGTTATATAAGTCACGGAGAATACCGTATCTCCAAGTCCGGTCATAAGCTTTCTCTATGTCAAAGAAAATGGAAACTAAGTGATTTTTTCTCAAGAAAGCATTTCGAATTTGTGTCTCCAGGTAGAGAATATTGTCTATAGTAGATCTGCCTTTACGGAAGCCACTTTGAAAAGGGTGTAAATGGTTGTCAGTTTCTAAAATATAAACTAGGCGGGCATTAATCATCCTCTCCATTAGTTTGCATAAGCAGCTAGTAAGGGCTATGGGACGGTAGTTATTGGGGTTGGACGGATCTTTTCCAGGTTTGGGAAAAGGAACGACTATGGCATTTCTCCATGAAGAAGGGAATTTATGCTCATTCCAGATTCTGTTGTATAAATGGAGTAGGTTTAGTAATGAGTCATGGGAAAGGTGTTTCAGCATTTCGTAGGTTATGTTATCTGGTCCAGGAGAAGTATTTGAGGATTGTTTTAAACTTTTTAAGAGTTCATTGATTGTAAAAGCACTATTGTAGGCGATGTGAGAGGAAGTATTAAAGTGTAATTTATGCCGTTCAGATTGCTGTTTATAGGGAAGGAAGGTGTTGGAGTAAGAGTAACTGGAGGAGTTTGATGAAAGTGTTTGGCCAATAGTGTTTGCTATTTCTTGCGTATTGGAGATAATGTTGTTATTAAGAGATAAACAGGATACAAAGTGGTTAGTATATATACCAGTGGCTCTTTTTATTTTTGCCCATAGTTCCTTACTAGTTGTAGATGTAGAGATTCTGGAGACGTAGTTTATCCATGATTCTCTCTGAGAATGACGCCTCACTCTCCGTGCATGAGCTTTTGCTTTTTTAAAACTTAGGAGATTTGCAGTGGTAGGGCACCGCCGAAAGATGCCCCAAGCCCTCTGTTGTTGTTTTTTTGCAAGGGTACATTTTTCATTCCACCACGGTTTTTTATTTTTCCTATCGATTATATGTGATTTTGGGATGCTTGCATTGGCAGCTTCAATAATGATGGAAGTAACGGTTTCGACGACCTTGTCAATATTTCCCTCAATCATATTAGATGATATGTTACAAAGTGAGGTAAAAGTTTGCCAGTCTGCTTTATTGTGTATGTATCTGGGAAAGGTTGATTTTTGAGTGAAATTCTGGTACAGGGGGGGGGAGTATAACTGGAAAATGGTCACTATTATGTAAATCACCGGAGACCGAGAAGTCATATAACAGAAGGATTGATGGGGAACAAATAGCAAGATCTATGGCATGGAAAGATTTTGTAGGAGAGTGGAAGTATGTATTATCACCATTATTCATAACGCATAGGGAAAAATCAGTTATTAATTGTTCTATTTGTCGGCCTCTATTGTTTGTGTCTTTGCTGCCCCACAAGGGACTATGAGCATTCATATCTCCAAGAAATATGAAGGGCGGCGGAAGTTGCTGTACGAGGCTATTGAGTGAAATTACGCTGATGGTTTCATTGGGAGGTAGATAAATACTGCAAATGGTGGTGAACTGTTTCAGTTGGATGCGTGCGGCAACAGCTTGGATGCTGGTATTGAGGTTTAGGGCTTGATAAGGATATTGATTGTTTATTAATAAAGCAACACCGCCTGAAGCCCTTTCCCCAAGCTCATAGTCTTTGCGGAGGATGGTGTATTTCTGGATGGTAGGTTGTTTATTGGATTTGAGATATGTTTCTTGCAGTGCAAAGCAGGCGGGATTGTGGTCATAGATAATGGTTTTAAGGTCGTCAATGTTATTCTGAAAACCGTGGCAGTTCCAAGAGAGCAATAATCCCATAATTAAGTGAGGTTATGGTCATCTTGCATCCTCTTGGTAGTAATCCCTGCAGAGATGTCTGGAGGTTTGGTTTCTTCTTGTTCCATCGATTCTTCATCACTGATTTCAGATCCTGATGGGTCTAGTCTTAGAATTGTGTCATCTATTGGTGGTTGTGTAGGTACTTTTTTTGTGCTAAATTTACTGTATTTTGATTTGTAGGAAGCTGTTTTACTGAGCAGCGGTCGTACTTGAGTGGAACTATTGCTTGGTGTCTTTTTCTTGGGAGGATTTTTCTGGGATATGGGGCAAGATTTAGTTTGTTTAGGTGCTGTTTGTTTACTTATTTGGGTGGTGGTAGTACTTGCTGGTGGATCTGTCTGAGTAGCTATTAATTTGGTAGATTTTACAACAGCAGCATAGGAGAGGCCTGGTTTTGGTGTACGAGCTTCTATTATTTTACGAGCTTCTGGGTATGAAAGTCTTTGTGTGGCTCGTATAGATTGGATGTCTTTTTCGAGGATCCACTTTGGGCATGATTTTGAATATGAGGGATGGTCCTGTTGACAGTTTACACATTTTGCTAGTGCACTGCAGGTGTCACTGTCGTGGCCAGATGCACCACAACGGGCACATGCAGGTTTGCCACAACAGGAGGTTTTAGTGTGGCCGAACTTTTGACACTGGAAGCAACGGATTGGATTTGGTATATATGGTCTAACGGAACATAATAGATAGCCAGCTTTAATATGGGATTGAATTGTGGGACACTGGAAAGTGAGAATAATATGTTTAGTGGGGATTATTTGGTTATTTCGTCGAATAGTGATTCGACGAACAGCACAGACTGTTTCATCTTTTAGGTTTTCTAATATTTCGGCTTCAGAGCAGTGCAAAAGTTCAGGTTCTGATACGACTCCACGTGAGATATTTAAGGATGTATGGGGTGTCACTGTAACAGGTTTTAGGCCAAAGTTTTTAATCTTCATTATTTTGGATGCTTGTCTATTACTTGATACTTCAACTAACAGGTCTCCAGATCTTAACTTTTTTACTTTTTTGACTTCTCCTACATTGACGGTGATACATTTGTGTATTAAGAATGGTGATGTTTCATTAAAGGTACCTTCAACATAGTGGATGATGAAGAATCGAGCATTCATATGTGCAATTTGTGCATCAGTGTTTTCATTAGGAGTGGACAGTGGATTTAAGGTATGCGGAACATTGACGTTTGACAACGAATTTTTCATAGCCATGTTGGGGGAATTGAGATTCGGACCCGACCGCACCACCCACCACGGAGCCCAACGAGGGGGTGTGCATTTGCACACCAGTGCTAGTCGGGTCTATACGCGCTCAGTACATCCCTTAGGCAGCGTCCACCCTTAACGACGTGCCCAGTAGATGTCCGATAGCTGGATCCCTAGCAGTTGATCGAAATCAGTACCACCAGCCGATTGATATACAGGGGAACGCTGTATACCTCCCGTTTACCCGAAGCCGAGGCGAAAGCAATGTGTTGAGGTTTCTCCCGTGTCTGTGGAAATTCCGTAATGATGATTTCCTTTACGGGAACACCCCTCAATTACCAGGATCCCCATTTCCGGGGACACGGGTCTCCACACACGGCCAACACGTGGGTAGTTTTCCGCCAATAGAAGCTGACGGCACAGGGCGACCGCAGCTTCTAAAGAGGGGCCCTCACCTCCACAGAGGAAACTACACTGAGGGGGAAAAGGAAGGAGTTAGCTAAGAGAAGAGGAGGGTAGGACAAAGAAAAGCGAAAGATCGCTGGGGCCCCGGGATTGCGACACCCGTGAAAACCTAAAGAAGGTCTTCCCCCTGAGGGGTATCCAAAAAGTTAAAAGAAAACTTAATTGATATTTAATATATACGTGTGTACTAAGAATATAACTTACAAAATTCTAAATACATAAGGTGAGAAAAAAAGCAGTTTTCTAATGCAGAACTAAACAGCAGAAAATTTTGTAGTTGTCTGTGAGAAGCTGTTAGGATTTCATAATTAGTCTGCAAAATTTTGAGTTTGATTCTAGTGGATAATTTATACGAAAAACCAGCAATTTTTAATCACTTGTTAAAGTGTTGACTCTAGTAAAAAAGGGCAGCCCATTCTCAAAAAGGGCATTTTTGAGTTCGACGAGAAAGTACGGGTAGGTAACATAATATTGAAACTGTTTGAAACAATCTCAAAGCGACAAAGGCTTATACCCAAAACTTTGACATGTAGGTTGTAAAGTGTGTTCTGACTTACAATGCATTGGTTTTTTTTTCCTAGCATACTTTAAT
>JAWZYV010017875.1:0-59326 GCA_038373885.1 Cheiracanthium punctorium | reverse complement strand
TCTATCTCCAGAATTCTAGCCAAATGAGTACATTGATTTAAGTTGGGGGAATTCCGCCAAATTTCAGAAAATTGAAATCTTCTCATTTAGTACATCGGAGTAACGATGAATAAAACATGTTATAGTTGATAATTTTAAAAAATTCGGCTGTATTAAGGGATTCCACTTTTCAAATAAAGTCTTGCTTTACTTTTTCGCGGTCGAACCATTTCCCATATTGATTGCTGCTAAGTCAATGCTTCGAATGATTTCCTGAAAAAACGCTTGCAAAATGGCGTATGTTGGCACTTTGGCGAGGCTTAGATTTGAAACTAGATTTTATTTAGAGACTGGGATATATAATGACACTGAGGGGCGTAGCCAGAAATTTTTCATGGGGGGGGGTTATGACTACTGAAACTCACATATATGCATACATGTGTGTGATAAGGGAGTGATGAATATACATTTTGTATGGCAAAAAATTCCTCATGGGGGGGTTATGACCCCCCTAATCCCCCCCTTGGCTACGCCCCTGATGACACTGGTTATAGATAAAAATGAATGTTGGTATGTGTTTATGAGGTTGAAAAACTCAAGCACCGTTGAGCACCGTTGCACCATGAAATTTGGTTCACTTAAGTCTCTTATCATGAAGCTTTTTATGCTATCCGTTTATCTCTAACTTGCCACGAGGTGGCGCAGCAGAATGTCAAATTCTATTCCGTTTAGCCGTTTACTATGCGAATATCTTCCAACCGATTTCGATGAAATTTGCTACACGCGGATATTAGAACACGGAGAATATTTTTCAGTATCCATTTTGCTGTAACTTGCCGCTAAATGGCGCTGCAACGCATCAACTTCTATACCGTTCGACCGAACGGCATAAAATTTCTTATACTTACACATTTCAGCACGAAGAATATATTCTAACTGTGTTCCTTTTGATGTTACTCACCACTAGATGGCACTGCAATGCATTATTATTTTAACTCGCCACTAGATGACGCTCAGCAAGCCAAATTCTTGACCATTGAAACGGTCGCTATGAAAATCAGTATACATAGCTATTTGAACAATATTTTGGCGTTATACATTTTGCTATAACTCACCACTTGACGGCACTGTAGCAAATCATTACTTTAATTAACCACTAGATGGCGCTGCAGTGTATCCTTCTTGACTGTGCAACTGATCGCTATGAAAATAGGTATACATAGATATTTGAACACGGGGAAGAGTTTCGCGTTAGATGTCGCGTCAACACATGAACTTCAGGGCTGTCCAGCCGATCGTCCTGAAATTTCGTATTCATCGATATCTGAATGCGAAGAATATTTTCGCCGTATCCGTTTTGCTAAAACTCGCCACTAGATTGCGCTACGCCGCATGGCCTTCTGCGCCGTACAAACGATTGCCTTGAAATTCGGTATGCATGGTTATTGAACACAATATAATGCGATATCCATTTTGCTATATCTCTATTACAATGAATAGTAATCACCACAAATCGTAATATCAAAAAGTCCATTCATTCCCGTGCGAAGAACGGGTACTTCAGCTAGTATACATATAAATTTGACACCGATCGCTAGGTACAAATAAATATGCACTCTGAACGATTTTCGTTCTGCGTTGAACCAATTGACGGAGCCATAACTATTAGTTTATTTGATTTTGATTTTTCGGAAATACTGCAGACGTTAAAATATGGTTAAACTTTTCACCATCCTATGTCAATATCTTGCAGTAAATTAACTGTAGCAAAAATGGCGTGATGGCATTGATGGCATAATTTTGTGTTTATCTGTGACTACCCGTAGCTGTCACAAATATCCATTTATTACTACGAAACTCCCACAGAGCTGGCGTTCTATATCCGGGGTGGGCAAGGTTGACTTACCCTTTAATCCCTTGTGTAGGTCGATAAAATGAGGAACAGGCTTGCTTAGGGTTTAAAATTGGCGCTTTGCGTTCAGGCTGACCACATGGTCAAGGTATATGTTTCTATGCCCACGGTCGCGAAGGCGTGGATGGTGGATGAGAAGCGCAGGCCTTGATCCCACGTGGGCTGTTGCTCCATTCTTTAGTTTAGTTTAATTTAGTATAAAAAAATCATACATGCTTGTGTAACTTGCCATGTATTCCATCAGAAATGTCATATTTAACATTTATAGTTTTTTTGCCGAAGCACACAAAAATATTCCAATTCGCTTGTTTGGCAGTCATTGTTTAAAATTGTATTTTAAGTATATTCGTTTGTTTCAAAGAAAACAAAATTACAAAATATTGCTAGTCATCGAAAATATTAGTGCAATATATAGTACTATTTATAGTTTTTATATTAGCACTCAAAAGAATTCCTGTACATTACGGTCTGTCGCGGTTTAGAAAATAAAATCCGTTTCAAGCACTAAATATATAAACGTATGTAACAACTTCATTTAAAGGGTGAATATGGCATTTAAAGTTCTTTTACAGGATGTTGCAAAATTGCATCAATATTTTAATGTACAGGTTTTTTTTTTTTTGAGGTTATCTCAATTATCACCAAGTTTGACGATGATGCATTGTCAAATTGGCGCAATAAATGACTATTGTGCTGGAAAGTGTTTTATAATCGATGTTTTTGGTAGCATTACATGCTCAATTTTTTAATAGTAACTCTAAATAAAGGAGAAAAAAAGAGAAGATAAATTCTTTATTTCTTTAATTAATAATCTATGGATCCTTGGTGACGTCTTTGGAAACACATACAGTGTGACACAATTTATTTTAATCAACTTCCTAAAATAATTTATTATTGATTGATTCTCTGTATACTTTAAGTACGTTAAAAACTGTGCCATTAGGCTATGTCAAAACCCTTTTTTAGCCAAGTTAGTTGCCGGTAACACGTTGTCGTCGGTTGTCACAACGTTTCATAAATCGTGAAAATATTTTATGATTTTTGCTTAATTAATATCGCTCGTAATAAAATGGGTATTGCATTTTAATGAATGCGTCATAAAATAGCATATAAATATAGCTATCATTTTGCAATAAACAGGAGTGCATTTTTGATTATTTACTGAGTAAGTGTACCAATATAATCCACAAAATATAAGGCACCCACACAATAAGCTGTTCTCTTAATCAAATACTCTAAGGTAATTCCAACGGTACCAGCTACCGAAATCTCTGCCATATAATGAGCTTCCAGACTCATGATACTTCTTTGGTTCCAGTTAGTGAACAATTGCTTATATTTTGCTTCAGATAACATATTTAAAAAATTATTAGCTCTGATCAAACCAACGCCCCCTAGAGAGGAAAGCCGCGGTGCTTACTTGTGACGTCACACCGAGTAGGTAAAGCAAAGCGTTTCCATTGGGTTTCTCCTCTCTCTCTCGCGAAAGAGGAGAAACCCAATGGAAACGCTTTGAATTACCTACTCGGTGTGACGTCACAAGTAAGTGCCGCGGCTTTCCTCTCCAGGGGGCGTTGATCAAACACAGCATTCCATATACATAATTTAAAATTTACTTTAAAATTATGCTTCAATCAGTAAATATTTAATGTAGTCATACTAATCGTTTTTACTTCATGAGAAATTTACTCTTTATATATTCTCATTGCATATTTTTTAATGTAAAAACAACTGACTTTACTATAAAATCTGTAACATCTGTATTTAGAGTTCATTTCAAATGTAATGTCGCAGAAAGTTATTCAAAAGAGAAATGGAAAACTACAATGGAGTGATGATGGTTAAAAATTGAACCTCAGAGAAATGTGCAGTTTTTAAAATAATTCAGAGAATGTTATAATTACTACAATACTCTTCTGTAACAGTTTTCTATGACAGTAACTCGACTTATAATAACCAGAGGTTTCAATGGTCTTCGTCAGATCCAAGCGTATTGTAACTTAATTAAAACTCCTTTTAGATTTACATAGCTAAAGGCTGCTAAACAGGATGTCAACTCTACTTTATTTACAACATAACATAAATATCTTTAAAAGGATGAAATTTTCCTTACATTAATAAAGACAGCGCTTTAGTTTTAACGCCTTAATCATCTTACAAGGAAGATTATACAGATTATTACTGTTTAATTAAAAGTTTGAAAAAATATATAACAGTTGAGTTTTTATCTGGCGCTTTTCTTCTGGCGTAAGCTTGGTTTTTATAATACAGCCTTGCATAATTGCAGTTTAAAACATTCATAAACAAAATTGTTTCAGAGAGTTTTTTCCCCTTAATCTCTAAAAGCTATGGAGTAATTTTTTCATAATGCAGTCTATATTTTAGCAGACCTGAATTGTTTTATGCCGCAAAAACTGTATTATGCTAACTTTCTTTAGTTTTGCAAAGCAGGATAGAATAAACACTAGAAGAACATTTTGAAACTTTTACTTAATACTGAATTCATAACCATTCATCATCATTCTTCACCATGGGAAGTTGCTAGAAATACTACAAAAGTATTTAACCCATTTGTGACTGGATATTTTTGCGACTTTCTTCGATTTTTACTGATAACAGAAATAATAGATAAATTTCTGATGTCAACTTCTTGAACAAGGAATGATTTCTTTTAAAATAATTATGCATATAAATCGAAATATCAACATCCTACTTGGTCATGTTAAAATATTTTGTAGAGTTGAGGCTCAATACTCATGAATAAAGGCTAGGAAAAATAAATAACGTTTTCGAATAATAGCGAAAATGCCGTCCCAAAAAAAGGGACGCTAGGCATAAATGGGTTAATTAAACGTTTTTTGGATGATGGTACGAAATTTTAAAAAGCAATAAATTAGTTTTGTAATGTCATCAGAAGTACTGCTAAATAAAGGGCAAGGAATACAAAACTTAACTTTTCTGCGAGAAAATTAAATAATTGAATTAATAATATTACTGTACGGGATTTATTTCTGCCTCTACGAATTTCTGGTAGAAGTAGGAGTTTTTCAAAGCGAAAACGAGATCATTTTGTGATCAATCAAGCTTTAAGGTATCAAGCTTTAGCTACATGCACCTGCAATAATTACTTCGGAAGAAATGAAGATGTGTTCCTCTAATTTCTTAACTTGGTTTTATAAACGACTAGCTGCGTGCCCGTTCTTCGCACGGTAGGAAACGAATATTTTACTAAAATATAATCGTAACTATCTATGCAAAAACAAAATGTCAAAAAGTTCAAGTAGCCCTTTTGTTGAAACTACCGCGGGATATATTACACAACGTAGGATTATGATTTAGTTAGTTATAAGACGGTAGCTGAAAAATAATGAATATAACACTCTTAATTTCCCGAAATAGTTATTAACGTGGTATACTGTGCTTTAATCCATATTTTCCTAACAAATCTACTATTACTACCAGATAAAAAGTGAGAATACAATCTATTACGTATATTAATATTATCTATCTTCGATTCTCCCTCTTTAATGCTCAATTTAAAGAAACAGATTAGATATTTTAAACCAATGATGCTTTTCTACTTTCTGGTGATTCTGTGGAATTTATGCATTGCCATTAAAACAGATCTCCAAGTATTTTTAAGCATAATTCTTGTCTGATCGGCGTATTTAGCACAGAAAAATATTTCATCTCGCAGTGGTGGAAAACATCCAATCTTTACCAATTTAAATACTATTTAAATCCACCATGGTTTAGGCTCGTGAAAACATCAAACTGTGTAATCTCGAGGAACTATTTGGAATCGCTCAAATTGCAAATAGGGCGTTAAATTGCGTTGCTGAGAGTTGCGAATTTCAGTCAACTTTCAATATAATGACGCCACGTTCTGACCAGTGTAGTCGAATTTAGTCATTTCGCGCAGTAGTTTTCAAACGGAGCAATATTGAAACATACGACGTTGAAAAACTATCGCTTGCAACAGAACTTTATTAAAGTTAATTTGAGAGATATTGGGGTTATTCTTAGCTAATCAGTATTTCAAATATTTTCCAAATCTATTTTGCTAATGATGAAACTTTTGTGCAAGAGCTTGTTAAGTTGCTAAAATTTAACAAAATGTATATCTAATATAAATAATATACCTCCAAAAGTCGTCCAAACTTGGTGACATTTTGCACGATTTCTGGGAATACATATAACGACCGTCGTCAAACCGATAGCGAATACTATGAATTGTGTTAATTAGTATTTTGCATCTTGTGCCGACATTTGAATTTCCTATTATTTTAAAAAATGCAAGTTTCCTTTCGTTATTATGGTTGCTGAAAAATCACAGAGCTCAAAAATTGCTAGGGTAACACGCGCGTTAAACAAAATAATTTGAATTTAATAATAGTAAATTTTTGCGTCAAAGCCTTTTAATGTAATTAGATTTCTAACTCATTTTTAAACTCATGACGTCAAAATGACATCATGAGTTTAAAAATGAAGTTATCGCATTCTCAGTTGCGATATATAACATGAATTAGTGAAAGAAGAAAAAGAAAAAAATATTCAGCCTTCAGCTGAAATTAGTTTCCCCTCCGCTAAAGAGGTTTTTTGACAGAACCTTTTAATTTGTATTGGCAGCCATGTACAGGATGTATTTGCATGTAAATCAAACGGGGAGAAACCAACCGTTCTTCCAGTTTTTCAGATTTGAGAGTTAAATATGCACACACGTACACCAAAAGTCGCCAAGCTTGGCGACTTTTGGCATAGTTCTTGAGGGAGGCACGTGACCGTGGTCGGACCATTACCTAACTTATGTGGTAGGACGGTATTGTGCTTGAAATGGATGAATGCCCCTAAAATTGCCATTGACCGTAATGTATTGGAAATCTTTTGAGTGTTCCTGTAGCAGAACTGTAAATGATAAAGACACTTTTTTAATGGAGAAATTCATTTTCTAACTCTTTACAGCATATATCACTCCTGCGTCGTTTGAAATAGCCCAAAACCTCTAAAAAACGCTTTGATGAATGTCGGCCCATAGAGCTTAATGTATTTCGAATCTGTTAGGCCATTCTGTTGATAAACTATCCAGTCGAATGGAACCGAAACGTGAGGTGCACAAATAGATGTTACAACAATCCTAAATATAAAGTTTCAACATTCTACGCCTAATAGTTTTTGAGATATGCGAGTTTAATGAATTTCGGCCCATTGAGCGTAATGTATTTCGAATGTTTTGGGCGGTCCTGTAGATAAACTATCCAGTCGAATGGAACCAATAGGGGAGGTGCACAACTAGATGTTACAACTATCCAAAATATGAAGTTTCGACATTCTACGCCTAATAGTTTTTGCGTTAGGCGAGTTTAATGAATTTCGGCCCATAGAGCGTAATGTATTTCGAATCTTTTGGGCGGTCCTGTACATAAACTATACACTCGATTGCGACCAAAAGGGGAGGTGCACAACTAGATCATAGAACAATCCTAAATATCAAATCTCAACATTCTACGACCAATAGTTTTTGAGATATGCGAGTTACATACATACGTACGTACGTACGTACGTACAGACGGCATGGAAAAACTGACCACAATAGACTCTTTGAAAGTTACTTTGAAAGTTTTCAAGTATCCATTATTCCAATCATGTGTCGGATCTTGGTGTGTTTCAAATTTCCGTGAGATCTGTAAGATTTTATTTACTATCAATTATCATCCACGACTTTTTTTGTCTGCCCAAAACTATTACCCTCTTTAGCGGAGGGTAAAAAACACGTTATTTTATTTTCTACAGCATCTTCATAATCTGGATAGAGGTTTATTATTTCGCTCGTGGTGTAATTTTTTGTCAAAACTTGGTAACCTCATTAGGATTTTTAATGCATTTTTACACTCATGACATCAAAATGACGTCAGTCTCGCTTGAATTATTGAAAGTAATAAATGAATAAATATAACTTTGTTAACTATGCTCATGAATGCGCTGAAATCGGATATTTGAGTAGCTTTCTACCCTGAAAATTGCGAAAAATCGTAAAAAATTAGGGAACGGGTGGATTTCCAGAATTTTAAAGCAGCCTACGGACTATTCTATGTTGTTTTACGTGATGTGCAAAATTTCAAGTCGATCGGTTGAACGGTGTGGGAGGAGTTCCCGGACGAACAAACAAACAAACAAACAGACAAACTTTCACATTTATATAATAGATTCAATGGTCTCTGGTAATATCGTCGAAAAGAAATGAAATATAATTTCAAAAATACGCATTTTATTACTTCCTTGTACGTAGTATAAGGAAGTAATGTGATCCCGAAAAATTTTGGGGGCCAAATTTCGACAAAAAAACCGATTTTGACTACCTCTAAATTGAATTTTAAAAATTTTTTCGATGCATCTCATCGTAGGCTATCATGCACGATCATATTAATGCGTCTGCAACTCATTTTGACCAGCGGCGAGTTCATTGTGGCCAGTTTTTCCATGCCGTCTGTACGTACGTACGTATGTATGTAACTCGCATATCTCAAAAACTATTGGTCGTAGAATGTTGAGATTTGATATTTAGGATTGTTCTATGATCTAGTTGTGCACCTCCCCTTTTGGTGATAATCGAATGGATAGTTTATGTACAGGACCGCCCAAAAGATTCGAAATACATTACGCTCTATGGGCCGATATTCATTAAACTCGCCTAACTCAAAAGCAATTAGGCGTAGAACGTCCAAACTTCATATTTTGGATATTTGTAACATCTAGTTGTGCACCTCCCCTTTTGGTTCCATTCGACTGGATAGTTTATCTACAGGACTGCCCAAAACATTCGAAATACATTACGCTCAATGGGCCGAAATTCATTAAACTCGCATATCTCAAAACTATTAGGCGTAGAATGTTGAAACTTTATATTTAGGAACGTTGTAACATCTAGTTGTGCACCTCCCCTTTCGGTTCCATTCGACTGGATAGTTTATCTACAGAACTACCCAAAAGATTCGAAATACATTACGCTCTATGGGCCGAAATTCATCAAAGCGTTTTTTAGAGGTATTGGGCTATTTCAAACGACTCAGAAGAGATATTTGCTGTAAAGAGTTAGTAAATGAATTTCTCCATTAAAAAAAGTGTCTTTATCATTTATAGTTCAGCTACAGGAACACTCAAAAGATTTCCAATACATTACGGTCAATGGCAATTTTAGGGGCATTCATCCATTTCAAGCACAATGCCGTCCTACCACATAAGTTAGGTAATGGTCCGACTACGGTCACGTGACTCCCTCAAGAACTATCCAAAAGTCGCCAAGCTTGGCGACTTTTGGTGTACGTGTGTGCATATTTAACTCTCAAATCTCAAAAACTATTATGAAATTTCATATATAAGATTGTTGTATCATCTAGTTGTGCATCTCGATTTTTGGTTCCAATCTACTGGAGAGTTTATTTACAGAACCACCGAAAAGAATTTCAGTACTTTAATGTTTATGGACATCTTCAATATAATACAACTGTAGACGGTCATTGTTTGGTTCATGCCCAAAATCTCGCCGTCTGTCCTCGGCCTTGGCGAGTTTTGGCGAAATATCGCCAAATTTGGCGATATTCAGTTATTTGGTCCATGCCCAAAGTATCGCCATTTGTCATCGTACTTGGCGAGTTTTGGCGAAATATCGCCAAATTTAGCGCCAAAAATTATTTCGTATTTTGTATAACTGTAAAACTTTAACCCGTAGAATTTTGAACTTTTGTATTTAGAACTATTGTAATATCTAACTGTTTTCAATATCTTTTTTGACAGCAATCGACTGAGAATTTATTTACAGGGTTTGCCAAATGACTTTAAATACATTGAGGCGTATGAATGCATTCAATTCATTGAAAGTCTGTGGTCAATGATACGGTCAATGATACGGTACAATGGTGGCGAGATTTTGGGGATAGCCAAAGTAGTTTGGCTATCCCCAAAATCTCGCAGACTATCTCAAGTTTGTCGGCTTTTGGTGAAATATCGCCAAATAAAGTGTTAGAAGGAAATCTTTCAAATTGAACTCAGCTTGGCGATATCGAAATATTTGGCTAGAAATCGCTAAATCTTACTATTATTGATATTTTATCTCTTTCAAAGAAATAAGTTTAGAGGAAGTGCGTCGAAAATATTTTTGATCTAATAGACGTGCAAGGAAGTCATGTGTTGGACACATCAGATTTTTCTTCTTTCGGAGTAACATAAATGAATTTTCCACAAACCATGTTTGAAAGGTATCATCTCAGCATTTTTAAAATTTTTTACAAAGCAATTATTAACAGGTGCACGAAAGCCAAGTGCATGACACCACACTGTGCTGCGATTACGACTAGTGTTTGACAAAAAATAAATAATTTAAATTTTACAAAATAAAAATGTAAGTAAAAAAATCGAGTGACTCCACTCGACTATCCGTATAAATAAATTTCATTCCACACAATGGGATCTAGTGTTCAGGCACTAGCGCACTTAAAATGATTTGACTGTATAGGGTGCAATGTAAAAGAATACTTTTTTGTTTGCCCTGTAAAAAGTGTACGGGGTACATTCTCAAAAATGTATGCAGTTTGTAAGACAGTGACCAATAATGTGTATACCTACTTTGATGTCAATAGAATTCACCATTTAGACACTGGCTCACTTTAAATGATTTGCGTCCATAAGCCGTAATATATAGGAATTACTTTTTGGAGGTCTGTGAACAAGCAATACGCTCTACACACACCAAAATCTATGCAGGTCACGAGACCGTGACCTATAATATACATACCCAATTTCAGCACAATCGAATGTACCCTATAGACACTAGCTCACTTTGTAGAATTTCCGTCCATAGGCTATAATGTGAAAGGACACTCTTTTGGTATCATGTCAAAAAACTATATGTGTATATATACACAGCAAAATCCATACATGTTGTTTGACGGTGACCTACAATATACATACCCAATTTGAAGTTCTTCGAATGCTACACTAGCTCATTTTAAATGATTTGCGTATACAATTATTTTTTGCAGTCCCGTAAACAAATTATCAACTCTACACACACCAAAATCTATGCAGATTATGTGACCGTGACCTTTTATAGATATGTCCAATTTGTGCTCAATCTAATGCACAGTTTAGAAGCTAACAAACTTTCAAGAATTTCCGTCCATTACCCATAATGTAAAATAAATCTTTTCGTAGCACTGTAAATAAATTATAAATCCTATACATGCTAAAATAAATACCGATATTGTGACGGTGATCTATAACGTATATACTAAATTTGAGCTCAATCGAATGCACCATTTAAACGCTAGCGCACTTTCAAGAATTTCCACCAACACCTTCCAAACACGTTCACAACAGGCCATAAAAGAAATCGTTGTCGTAGCCCTGTTAAAAAAAAAAAAAAAAAAAACTATAAGGCCTATACATACCAGAATGAATACCGTCTTGCGACGGTGGTTTATAACATATACACCAAGTTTGAGCTCAATCGAATGCACCGTTTTGGAGCTATCATGTTCACTCACATGCACACGCACACACACATATATATATATATGTTACAGTTAAAACCCGAAATCAGTCAAAACCCAAATTAACTAGGGAAAACGCGTTCTAACTGAGTGCGTTAGGGAAAACCCGAATTAACTAGGCAAAACGCGTTCTGACTGACTGCGCGAGGCAAAACCCGAATTAACTAGGGAAAACCCGATTTATTCGAGTAGCGGTAGCACGTTTTCGAGGGACCCCTACAGCGGAGGCATATTTTCCAGGGGGCCCCCTAAAGTGATGGCTAGACCCACTGATTTTTTTCGGGTCTCGCAAAGAGCCAGCGTTAGTATTTTTTCGAGGGGTGCCCCCAAACGGTGGTGGCAGGACCCCATGTTTTCCCATGTGAATTCAGGAATGTTAATGCTTTATCCACTAAAAATTGGATTTTGCTCCCCCTTCGAAAATATGCTATTGCTGGCCCTTTGCGAGACCCCAAAAAAACATTCCTGTGTCCGGCCACCGCTGTAGGGGGCCCCCTTCGAAAATATGCTAACGCTGGCCCTCTGCGAGACCCCAAAAAACATCAGTGGGTACGGCCATCACTTCAGGGGGCCCCGTCGAAAATATGCTAACGCTGGCCCTTTGGGAGACCCAAAAAAAATCAGTGGGTCCGGCCACCACTGTGGGGGCCCCCTGGAAAATATGCTAACTCTGGACCTCTGGGACCTAAAGAAACATCAATGGGTCCAGCCATCGCTTTAGGGAGCCCCCTCGAAAATATGCTAACGCTGGCCCCTTGCGAGACCCAAAAAAACATCGATGGGTCCGGCCATCGTTTTAGGCGGCCACCTCGAAAATATGCTAACGCTGTCCCTTTGCGAGACCCAAAAAAACATCAGTGGGTCCGGCACCGCTGTAGGGCCCCCCCTGGAAAATATACTAACAGTGGTCCTCTGCGAGACCCAAACTGTGTCCGGCCACCGCTGTAGGGGGACCCCTCGAAAATATGCTAACGCTGCCCTCTGCGAGACCCAAAAATACATCAGTGTGTCCGGCCATCACTTCAGGGGGCCCTCTCGAAAATATGCTAACGTTGGCCCTTTGCGAGACCCTAAAAAACATCAGTGGGTCTGGCCACCACTGTAGAGCCCCCTGGAAAATATGCTAACTCTGGACCCCTGCGAGACCCAAAGAAACATCAATGGTTCCACCCATCGCTTAAGGGGTCCCCCTCGATAATATGCTAACGCTGGCCCTCTGCAAAACCCCAAAAATCATCAGTGGGTCCGGCCATCACTTCAGGGGGCCCCCTGGAAAATATGCCTCCGCTGTAGGGGCCCCTCGAAACCGTGCTACCGCTACTCGAATAAAACGGGTTTTCCCTAGTTAATTCGGGTTTTGCCTAGCGCTGTCAGTCAGAACGCGTTTTGCCTAGTTAATTCGGGTTTTCCCTAACGCATTCAGTTAGAACCCGTTTTCCCTAGTTAATTCGGGTTTTGACTGATTTCGGGTTTTCACTGTAACATATACATCTCGTAAAAATAGCATAAACGAATTCAAAAGAAATACACCAAAATTTCAGAGTCGAAATTTTTCATGATTACAATACATTACTTACATGGTACGTGTTTGGAAAGTAAAAATAATAAAATAACAGTAGAAAATTTTGTTGCGGACCCTTTTAAAAGCATAAATGTATGGTGCGAGTATAAAAAAGCTTTCGAGACTAATATTTTGAGTCATTAATTTTTGTTTAAGCATTCGATAAGCCATAAATCTGAAAGGTCTCGAATGCTTTGTAAAAGATTTTGAATATTTAAAATTTCACATGGCTTGTAAAAGTGTAAATTTTTGTGTCAAAAATTTTCCTAGTGTTGAAACTTTTTTTCCCTTGTGGCATGTCTTTTCAAGAATAAATCTTTATTTTACGGTTTTTAGAGCTAGCTCCACAATAAAAAGTTTCTACCGTTCAGTTTTTTATACTTAAATTTTTTCTTTGTGCATTTAATTTTAAAAACGCAAAGCTTGACGTTTTTAACGTGATACAGCACAAAGATATGATGACAAATTTCTGGAAAAATCATAAAGTTTTCTAAAAAAGTCAAGAGTGCATGACACACGCACTTAATATTGTGGATACGGCTTATTTTTTGAGCGTGACACCAGCGCACAAAGACCCGATTTCAAAAATCTAGTTTCAATTAAAAAACTTCTAAAAATCAGATGCATTAATGATCGCGTATATAAAGTTGCTCTTATAAATTCTTCTCTTCCCCAACAGAGCCGTTCTTAGAGAGTGGCAATCTGGGCAACCGAACAGGGCCGCTAAAAAGCTGTTGAATTCATTGATATCAAGTAGTCAAATAAACTTCCTGACTTAGAATTGAAAATTACACAACAATAAGCATAGCAGTGAACAAATACAGAATTTGTACTTTCGTGTATATAGGGGAATGCAATACCACACTGTTTTTCGTTTCTAGGGATTACATCTATAGTTGCGTCCACTACTATCCCAGACAGCACATAAGCTTAAATCAAGCTTGACATTTCTTTGAATTTCACGTATTAATACACGCTTGGCAGTTCAATTCATTTTAAGCTTGCAGCAAGCTTGGAGAAGTCATTTGAACTGTCAAGCTTGAATACAACTTGATTACTGCTTGATTTGGAAAGCCACATCCACATAACAAATAATTTATCATCAGCCATAAATGTACTTGACCATAGAATTAAAAAGATTCTATATTTCCAAATATGGAAATTCTTCAAAATAAAATACAATTATACTACGAAATTGATTTCAAAATCAGTCGTTTGTCTCGATTTTGGCCAGTATATTGCCCAACATGAGTGTCGCGATATTGAAAGTTTTAAAACGTGTGCTGCTTTTAAGTTTATATTATGCTTATTTCCCTAGTAGTAGAGTCTATAAATCACACATAACATTATTTTAATTTTGACTCATCCCATGGAAAAATAAAAGATGCAGATTGGCATCAGCCAATACTAATCAATCTTGCGAAAAAAACGGCGTGACAACCATAACAGTCACTTCAAACTTTAGGCATGTCACTTCGAGTTAGATTGGCATGGTGGTTAGGACGCTGGCTTCTCAAGTCCCGAGATCGATCCCAGTTGCGGACGCTAGACGGAAACAGATTAAAATAACTTGAGGTTTCAGCATAGAGGGGAAAATGCGTGGAAAAATTTAAAAATGGGGCGAGTTCGCCGACCGGCGTAGCATGTATTAAGGAATTTTTTTAAAGTTTGAATTATGCTTTCTATGTCAAGCTTAATGCAACTTGAGCAAGTGTAAACTTGAACACTTGATTCAAGCTTGCATTAAGCTTACACGCTTGAAATTTTCCAGCTTAATTCAAGTTTATTGACTTGATAAATCAAGCTTGCTGCAAGTTTGATGCAAGTTTGCTGTGCTGTCTGGGATTTTCCCCGAAATAAAATATTTTCCATGTATAGAATTAGATGCAGTAGATTTATGTCTTCCAATACCTAGGGAATGCAATCCGGTACTGTTTTTCGTTTCGCGGGATTTCGGGATTGAGCTTTGTTGATCCCATGGGATCCTGCAATCCCACGAGATTGGCATTTCATTCAAATAAAAATTTAATAGAGAAAATTAGGAAAATGTAAGATTGCAAGCACTATTAAGTGTAATACTTTATCTTATTTGATAATTAAAACAATACCTTACATAAATATGAAAATTATAGTCATGATATAGTCTTCCCGCGGGATAGGGATTGCATTCCCTAAGTGTATAGCTTTCTTTTTCAAAGTTTTAGCATGGTAAGTAGCTAGAATGCAGCTTTTGCATTATGGAAACGTACTGTATTAAAATCTTAATGGATTCAATTTAACTTACATTAGAGTCTGTAGCAGTAGCGGAGGGGTAGGTCATGATCCACTATCTATAATAATAAAAATGAATGTTTGTAAATCTGTCTGTCTGTATGTGTGCGGTCTCCAGACAAACCTACTGCATGCAGAACTCTGAAAATTTGAATATATAAGCCCATGAGTCCGATAATGTGCATCTGAGAATCAGAATTTTAAAATTTTTATTACTTTTTTAATTATTAATTAAAAACCGTTTTCAGGATGCCATGCTCGGCGAGTTTCGCCAGCATGATACTGTGAAACAAAATCGCATGCATTGGAAAACATGAAATGGCACGGAAATTTAGTCAGTTTTGCGCCGATCTATATCAATAAAAATGAATGTCTGAAAATCTGCATGCGTGCGATGTCCAGAAAAAACTACTGGACGCAGAACTCTGAAAATTCGAACATATGAGCCCATTCCTTCGGTAATGTACACCTGAGGCTCAGAATTTTGAAATTTTAATTACTTTTTAAATTATTAATTAAAAACCGATTTTAGATCGTCATGCTTGGCGAACTTTGGCCTCATGAAAAGATTTATGCTTGAAGTGAGTGGTAACCGCAAAAGTAAAAAACCGTTTTTTACGTTGCCATGCTTGGCGAGTTTCGCCCGAATGCTACTATAAAACAAATCGTTTGCATTTGAGAAGCATGAAATGGCACGAAAATTTCATCAGGTTTACGCCAAATCTATCTATCTCTATAATCTATAATAATAAAAATGAATGTTTGTAAATCTATCTGTCTGTATGTGTGCGGTCTCCAGTGAAACCTACTGCACGCAGAACTCTGAAAATTTGAATCTATAAGCCCATGAGTCCGATAACATGCAACTGTGAATCAGAATTTTAAAATTTTAATTACTTTTTTAATTATTAATTAAAAACCGATCTAAAACGGAAATTTTCTTACCCTGTGTTACGAATTTTGGGAGCAACCCGCTGTTCTGGGTTTAAAACAGTTTAAAATTTGCATTCTATGCGTTAAATAGTTATTTTTTGCTTTTTGTTGCATCAATATGGAATGTTTTGGAAATCTCGGGTTCTATGGGTCGTAGGTCTTCGAAAACCTAATTTTAGGGGACTTATTTTTGGCGCCAAATGTGGCGATATTTCGCCAAAAGTCGCCAAGTTTGGCGATTTTTCTGTCATTTGGCGCGTTTTTCCTAATGGGGCCTGTTAATGAAGTTTTTTTTATGATATTTAATACGTTTAATGACCAAGCATTTCCTAATTTTCAGAAATTTAAATCGAAAATTACGGATTTTACTAGATAATTTGTTTAATTGGATGAAATATTTAATAACTCCAGCAGTTTTAAAGCAAATTACACGATATTTCTGGGAGAAATATGTGACGGCCACGGCAGTGAGTTGTCTTTAGTGGTGCGTTTGTAGGTACCAGAAACTCGGGAACTATAATTTGCACGTTCTGTAAGATAATTGCGACCTAGAGTACTAATCTGGAGTTGCAGTTTACATGTTAGATTTTGTAAATCGCATAATTTAGGGGTTTCACGGGCAACGCCGTCCGGGTCTGCTAGTTATGTAAGAAGACAATGCAATTATTTTTTGTCTTGGATCGCTAAAACCCTCGGCACGTCTGTGTTCCCCAAATACCTTTTCTGCAGATTCGATGATCAGTTTCACAATAATATCAACAGCTTGAGTGTGTTATGGGAGTTATTAGAATTTCAACGTTCGCAATTGTTTAGTTTCTAGAAATTGCAAAATATCCGTGTTTGCCATATTTTTCGTCAGTATAGGAGGAGAAAGGGAACACGCGATCACAGCAGTGCTGAGACGTACACTCTGTCTATAAGTATCCAAGCGAAGGTTAATGTTTTATGCATGTGTTTCACAAATAAATGACGATTTTTGAAAGCGTTCACTTTCAAAATAAAACATGATTTATGAAATGCCTTTAAAATTGTATACTTTTAAGAAAGATGAATAGCTCGCTGACGGAACAAGATAGCAATTGCGCTGAAAAGGCATTCCTATATAGTGTGAAGATAGATAATTCTGTAAAGTATTCCCTTAAAAATAAACATCCGTTTCTCTAGATCAAGACTGAAAGTTTAAAACATCTGTGTTAAGTATCCTCTGCAGCAGTAGTGATATACGACCTCCCATTTAACGGTCGTATCGGTATCCGTTTATTACCCAAGGAAATGCAGACAACCGATAAATGTTAAAGTAAGACTTATGGAGCAGATAAATGGAATAGATAGATTAAACATTACGAATGGCAACACGTTTATATGTACACAATTTAAAGAAAATGTAAAGTGTTAACAGTGAATGTATTTTTTTTTATGCATCTAATGCATCTATTTTATTATAAAAGAGAGTGGCATGTCGTTCGTGTATTTGTTTGTTTAGTCTGCTTCATTTTATTCACTTACATTTTATCTAGACTGTTATTAAAAACTGCTACCTCATTTTTCAGCAATTTTGCTGTAAGGAGACTATTTCAATACGTGCACCCGCTCTATGTTGAGCATTACACGATTGGTAGCCCTCCTAAAAGGACCCCAATGGGCCCCCGCATTGACAGCAAACCTTCTCGAGGAGTCTCAAAGAGGCCCTCATCAGGTTGCGCGGGGCTTGCCTAGCGGGTGGTAAACGGTAACCCTTGCCCGTCTCCCCACATTAGAGGAGGCAGTGCTGGCACCCAGACCAGCGGGGCAGGACGAGCCCGGCCCACTGTCCACCCGTCATCACTACAACGACCGTCGCACCAATAGGAGATCTCAGGACACCAGAGAGCACGATACTCGTGCAGCATAGACACCATAGGTTTCCTCAGTCCATTGACAGGAAGGAGGTCACAACCACGGTCGGAGGGGCTCGCCCTCCGTTCGGCGTGGTTCACCTGTTAGTTCTTTGCTCCATGCTTGTGCATGGCCTGCAAGAACCCTTTTACGGGGTGGAATACCGCGAGAACCGCAGTTTTCCTGAAATACATGCGCCACCAGTATTTCGAACTTTATGCACCACCATTGAAGGACTTAGTCCTTCCTTGAAATACATGCACCACCAGTATTTCTTTATATGCACCCAGTATTTGATGCCGGCCGCCTGGCCGGGCATCTTCGGGAGATACATGCACCACCAGTATTCCCTAGCAAATTCGAGAAGCAAACACATGCACCCCCAGTATTTGACTTTGTTCGATACATGCACCACCAAGTATCTATCCCCCACCAGCTATCTCTGGTTGGGGAAGCGCTCGCTCTTTTCTCTAAGTTGCCCGTTAACTTAGTGAGTCTCCTAGTGCATCGAGGAAGCGGGACAGGGCCTCGCGCCCTTTTTCGCTCCGCACGTAGTTATTGAATGTCGAGGCATCCAATTTCGGGCAGAACCGATTTCTCAGTTCCTGTAACCCAGGGCACTGGGCTACGATGTGCAGACTGTCGGCGGGACTTGTCAGGGGGCAGAAGTTGCAATTCCTTGTCTCCTTAACGGAGAACCGTCGAAAATAGGCCGGGAAGGGACCATGGTCCGTCACGACCCAGTTCACCTTCCTACTTTTCCAAGTTCTCTTTTCGCTCACCGTTGGAAATATCGTACGTGTAAAACGTCCGACTTCTGCTTCTTCCCACCTTTTCTGCCACAGTTTCCTGGCTTCAGTCCTCATGGAGTACTTCACGCTCCTTATCGATCTCTTCACTCTCTCGTCTACTGCTGGTTTCTGTGTTCCACTCTTCGCCAGAGCATCGGCTTCCTCGTTACCCCAGGTTCCGACATGTGCCTTCACCCAGTGGAAGCGGATCCGCCTGTCTCCGATCTCGGAGTGGATAGCTGCAACCATTGCATTTCTGCAATTCAGCCTTGAGAGAGCTTGGAGCGAGGACTGGCTGTCCGTATAGACGTCCAAGGTTTCTGTGCTTCGACAGAGTGGGTCCTGCAGACCTTTCAGGATCGCAACGAGTTCGGCCTGGAATACACTTCCGTTGTCCGACAACCTGTAGTGGCCGTCCGAGATTCTCTTCTGACCACTGTACAGGACGTATCCTGATCCCACTTTGCCATTGAGCCTGGACCCATCCGTGAAAAGCTCTAGTCCCTTCCTCCGTGGGCCCAGGGTGTCCCAGCTGATGAACGGGCTCCTACTCGGGTGTGTCCCCCATCGCGGAAGTTCGCCCTCTACTTCGGAGGGTTCTATTCTCGTATCTCCGAACTGGATCGATTGACCCTGCTTTCGGAGTCTCGAGATGAGCGCTTCTTTCTCCACCTGTAGGTCTAGTGGTAGGAGGTCTGCAAGGACACAGAGCGCGGCACTGCTTGTTGTGCGGTAACACTTTGTTATCGCCAGCAGTATTATCCTCTGCACCTGCATTAGGTGCGTCCGCATTCGCTCTGTTCCTCCATCCCACCAGGCTCCGCAGGCATAAAGAGCTACGCGCTCCATTCCACGTTTATAGAGGTTCTTCAACACAGTCCCGCTAAGTCCGTTGCCGGGCCTTGTTAGGCTGTGGAGTCTCACTACGTATCTCGCCAGCAGTTGCTTGAGATGTGCGACGTGTGCCATGGAATTCATCTTTTGATTGAGCACCACTCCCAGCACCTTCAGCTCTGACTGAAATTTTACTATACTACCCTCGAAACGGATTACCGGGGCAGTGCGGGGAGGCCGCACTCGCCCCATTCGACGCAGGGGTCGTACGTGAAGCCCGACCGTTTTGGCTGGGCTGAACTCCAATTTGTGGAGTTCGCTCCATTTCTGAAGGATAGCGAGGGCTTCAGTCGCCTTGCGGCTGCACTGATGCACGTTGGGAGCATCAATTACCACAACGAAGTCGTCCGCATAAGCCTGCAGATAGACTCCAACAGGAAGCTTGAGCTTAAGAGCCGAGTTCGCTACGATGTTCCACAGCAGGGGTCCGGAGTTGGATCCCTGCGGACATCCTCTATTGTAGCTATGGACAACCTCCGATCCTCCTGAACGGTAGACTACCTCCCTCATTGTTAGGAAACTACTCACCATCCTGTACAGATTCTTCGGGCACCCTGTCTGACCCAACAGGTATAGTATGGAAGGCCACCATACATTATTGAAGGCACTTTTAACGTCTAAGGAAATCAGACATGTGTCGTTCCCCAGAGCTGCGTTGACCTCGACTGACTTATAAATGGCAGAGATGGCTTCCTCCGCACCCGTCCCCGGCGTGAACCCGTATTGGGTCTTCGCCAGGTGACCACCTGTATGGAGGTGGTGCTGGAGGCGTTCTACCACAAGCCTGTCTAGAATTTTGCTCCATGCCGACAGGAGACAAATCGGTCGATAGCTCGATGGGTCCGAACTGTCTTTTCCTTCCTTGTTAAAAAGGACCAAACGTGCCATTTTCCATACTGGAGGGAATGTGCCTAGTTCGAGGCACTTATTAAAAATTTCCAAGAATAGTTCCTTGTTGGTCTCAATGGCCAACTGAACAATTTCTAGAGTTATACCGTCCAGTCCCGGAGCTTTGCCCTTATTAAGGGCGCTCAGAGCTGCTTCGAGTTCCTTCATGGTGAACGGTGGATCGTCGTCTCCGAGATCCGGCTTCGACGCTCTTATTTCCCTCTGTTCCGGAGTGTCATTTTCCGGCACATCCTGCGGGAAGTGGTGTTTGAGTAGCTTGCCCACGGCTTCTGCGTGCGTATTCGCGGTTCCATCTCCTGTGATGGCACCTAGGAGGAAAGGAGAATTTCGTTTCCCCTTTATCCAACCGTAGTGGGCTCCGAAGGGTTGCCTAGGATCGACGGCATCGAGATACTGTTTCCAGTAGTCCCATTTTGCTCGTCTTACAGCTCTATTAAATTGAGCTTTTTCCTTCCTATAGGCCACCTCCAGGACCTTTCTACAGTCGGGGTCATCAGTGCAGCGGTGGAACCTCCTCCTTTTCGCTGTCACCTTCCTCCGGTGGATCGCTAGCTCGAGCGTCCACCACGAATTCGCACGTCTGGGCCGGTGGACTTCGCTGCCATTGGGCCGGCTCCTCGGAGCACAACTCGCCCACATGGCCTCTGTCACCTTTTCCACACAGTAGTCGACTCTGTTCTCTCGAACCCAGTCAACAGAATATTCAGAGAGCTTGCGGTCAAGCAGCTGTCTTACTTTGGGAATGTAGAGCTTATTAAGCCTTATTCTCTTTGACTGCTCCGACCTTTCTTCACCTATGTGAAGGGTTGTGACAATTCTGAGATGGTCTGTACCTGACTCGAGGTCAACCAATTCCCATTTCTCTACCTGAAGTTCACCCTGTAGGCGGGCTACTGACAGGTCTATCCAACTGGAGCCTCGTACGCTCTGGAACGTCGGGTCTGATTCTGGATCATTTAGCAAGTTCAAGTCATTTGCCAGAAGGAACTCAAAGATGGTGTCACCCCGGGTGTCCTCGGTGTTACATGGGTTCCCCCATGCTGTATGTTTCGCATTGAAATCGCCCAGTAGGATCTGAGAAGGGTTAGCATTGACCAAAGCTTGCAGACAATCCATCTGCTCGGTAACATCCTCGTTGGGAGACAGATAGCATGTTGCTACCGTTAATGAGCCGCTGTCCGTGTCCAGACCTATTGCAACGATGTCCTTGGTTAGCAGCTTTACGATAAATTGCAATCTGGGGTTGCTTACGATTATCGCTGCTCGTCCATTTGGACTATGAACCACCGGACGTGAGTTAGGCATCCCGCCCACTCTTCCCCCGTCTTTCAGGAGGTAGGGTTCTTGGACACAGACTAGATCGTATTGATCTAGGTCTCCTTGGAGGATGGCAGAAGCCGCGAGACTTCTCCCGACATTCTGTTGCGCAATGGTGAGACTACCCATAGTTAGTCTTCTTTTTAAGCATCGACACTTCATAGATCCTTGTTGGGCAATCCTCTGCTTTTGCAGAGTGGTCTACACTCACTACGTTTCTCCCGGCATTCCGCCTGTTCCGAGCCTCGCAGATGTGGCATCTAGAGAAGGCTATACAGTCCTTGCTCACGTGGCCTTTAGCTCCGCAGTTCAGACAGCGTTTCCGGGCTTTACAAGTAGTGCTTAAGTGACCGTACTCTCCACAACGGAAACACTGAGTAGCCCTTAGGTTTTCCACCACCTTTATCTTACACCAGTCCATGGTTATGCGTTCCTGACTCAATATTGCATGGAAGACTTTAGGGGGTACATCCACTATAACGTGGCGTGTATCCCTCTTTTTGATGGAGTACCTGATGGTAATCTCATCACTTGCCAAGCCCTCCTCTTGGCCCCGAATGGCATCGACAACGGCTCGGTCGTCGAGTTCCCATGGAACATCTACCAAGCAAAGTTGGGGGTTTCTGCGGACCGGTTTCCTTACGGTAACCTTATCTTTCAGCTTATCGCTCAAAGATGGTGTCACCCCGGATCTCGCTGGCCGAGATCTGCCTGATTAAGATATCTAGGTCTTCCTCGGTCTCAGTCCGTATTTTCATACCCCCATTCTTCGCCTTACGGGTCCACAGGACTTTGGCGCCCAGTTTCACTGGGTTCACCTCCCTGCATACTAAGTCCCTTACGCACACACCTTCCTTGGCTGCGTCGACGAACATCACGTGTTCGGACGCGGTGCTATTCCTAGGCGGGGTCGCTATTGTGACATGTGATGTACAACCACTGGCGCCTGTCACCTGCGCATCTGTGGAGGGTTGAGTTGGGGCGTCTGAGATTGTCCCATCCACGTCCGCCTCTGACGTTTGGATGGGGGGATCTGTGGCATTTTGACTACACCCACTAGCGCTTGCCACTTGCGCTTCTGTGGGTGGTGAGTTGATGGCAACTGAAATGGGCGGCCCCACAACGCTTGCCACCTGTACGTACGTGGGTTTCTCAGCACGGAGAGCCGCAATCTGATCCCGCAGTTTCGCCTGTGTAAGGCTATTCCTAACGAACAGCTCATACATGTCCATGACCCGCCTCATGACGGCTTTTCGGTCAACGGACTTCAGGGGTCCCTGCAGGTCTATTGCTACAAGTAGCAATAACTCTCTGGTCCTTAGCCTCTCAATCTCCTCCTTTACATACCGCGCGGGCATGCCGGGGAGACTGTCGCAGAAGTTTTCCACTTCCGCTACGGCACTACCAAGAGACATATTCACCAATCAAAAGCAATGTGAGCGCAAATAATGCACACTACAGTCGGTACACTAGCGTCGTATCTACCAGGTCTCAATACCCTCTTTTAGAATCGCTCTGCTTAGCCACCACTCGGGTGCCCGACCGGAACGACGAGGACGTGAGAGCAGTCAGAAATTGGTAATGTGACGGATAGACTCTGGGCCGTTGTCCGTCACAAAAAACAAGCAAATATCGCACTTGTACGAGCCAATCTCTATGACCTCCCGGTCAATTTTTTTTTTTTTTTTTTTTGCTGTAAAGGAAATATATGTGTATACAATTACGCACACACAAACACACACACACACACACACACACACACATATATATATATATATATATATATATATAACTCGGCGGTTCGAGCCTCGTCAGGGGGAGACCCCTCTGAACCCCCCTAATTTTTTGGTTTCAATATTGCCATATTGAAACGATATGAATTGACTATGTCATTTTATCTCTCATCCCTCTTCCTTTTTCTTTTATTCTTCCTTTACATTTATTTCATCGACTGCAAGTAGGAGGGTTTCCTGATCTTTCCTTGCAATTGCAAACGTGGGTCGATGACAACCTATGACGCACGATGACAAGTTGTCGAATTGAAACTCTGAATAAAGATTATTACGAAACATAGAAACATAAAACGTGACTCATAAAATTAAGGATGCATCAAAAATAACTTGTAAAAAGTGTAAACGCATCGGGCACTGGGTTAGCGAATGTGAAAGTGGAAAAAAGAATAATTTTAAAAATAAGCCTAACAGCCTGGGATTCTTATCCACTCTGGATGACTCGCCAATAGGTTTACCAGGCGAAATACAACAATCCTTACAGCAAAAATACATGTGATGCATAGTCTACAGCTTACGGAATATTGTAACAATAGAGTAAAGCTGTTGTGAACTAATAGTATTTAAATATATGCAAAATACATGTGATGCATATTCTACAGCTTACGAAATACTGTAACAATAGATTAAAACTGTTGTGAACTAATAGTATTGAAATATATGTAAAATTATGTCGCATACTTTTATGTCGCATTTTTGGGACACAGTTTTCGGACAACTTTCAATAAAGGGGGTGACAGATAAAATGACATAGCCATTACTATAATGAATGAGTAAAACACAAAGAATATTACTGCAAAAACATACCCCGTAGGAAAAAAAAGTAAAACATATCAGAATCCGAGGGCCAAACAAACACTATGAAATTCAATATACAATGAACCAAACTATACCAGAATTAATGGAATGAAAATTATAACCTCTGGGACCATTCTTCAGGGGCCATGCACAGAAGATTATAATTAAAGACAAAGAAAATAGTAAGATTTAGCTTGTGTGGCATATCAAAAGAGATATTCACTCCACACATTTAGGCCCTATCCTACTATAGGAAAATAAATACGTAATTAATTTCAAAGCAAAATAATCGAAAAGACTGCGAAACAGACATACCCAACTGGAATAATGTAGATCACATGGCATGAGACAGCAAATTTTGTTGTAAGAATGTTGCCAAACTCAAGAGGTGAAGTACCGGTACCGGTGTTGCCAGTATTCGAATGTGTAATAGTAGAAATGTGTTGCCAGGAACAGTACTGTAAAATTATTTGACCGTATTATCATACAGGTAGATTAATTAAATTAGCATAAAGGTATATTAATTAAATTCAATTATAATTATTGAATAATAATAAATAGATGAAATAGCCAATTAAATATTAATAAAATTCTTGAATATTTAAAACTATAATGAATGTATGTACTAGCTAAATACATATATTTTGTTTATTTTTCAGAAATTTATTCTAATATTGAGAGAGAATATTTGAAAACTAAAATTAGAATTAAAAATATATTGCCACGGAATAGGAAAACCGTTTTTTTTAAATATATATATATACATGCTGTTCCAGAAACTTATGCTTAGTTTCCGGGTTCGTAGCTAAGTGTATACGAAAAGTTCTAGTAAACAGTCCAGTTGACAGGACGAAACACAAATTTTATTTGTTCTACAAATACGACGAATGATCTCCAATGCACACTTTACAGAAATTATTAAGTAATAGCTCAATTTCCAACAGTCAGCTTATAACAGAATCTTTCTCAGATGCTGTGCATTTCGCATGCAATTAAATCCTTCCACACTCTAAAACTCAGTGGAAATTCTCGAACAAAACTCTCACCTAATCCCCAGCATACAAAAATGAAGAATTCATTAACAGATTTAAAAATAGGCTTCTCAAAACAAGCGAAAAACTGCTTACAAAAGCACACATAGTACAGAGCCTTGTAGCTCTCAGTGCAGTGAACTGTGCAAGCATTCCCTCAAAACTGAACTGCTTGGACTTGTCTTCCTCTATTGTCTTCGAACTTCCGAGTAAACACCTGAGATTCAATTTCTGGAAAGACCCAATAAATCGCAAACCTAGGTTGGGTGATACTAATGCTACTGCAGGCCTTATTTGCAACATTACAGGTCCCACTAATAAAATCAAGCCAAATGTCACCAAGTTTGGTCATTTTTTGACAAAATATCACTAAATTTGCCTAGAAAACGCCAAACCACATGTTAAACAATATGGAAACCCACAACTGCCTACCTCGAGTTCCGAGTTTTATGCAACATTCAAACTTTAATTATTCGAAGCCTAGAATATGAATTTTATCCTAAATTTAACGCCTAAACAGCAGATCATCCCAAAAATTCATAACAATCTCATATCACACGTAATATAAATATTCATTCTAAAGTTATCATTTGTAATTATTTTACAGCTCGCCTCCTAAATAATGAGTAGTCATTCTCAATTAAAAAGACGTATGGTGGTTAAGGTGAAGTCAGTGCAAGCTGTTTAACTTCTCAATCCTCAAAGAAAAATAAAAGAAAAGAAAAAACTTGTGAACATCACAAATTTTCAACAATCCAAGTCAATCGTCATATTATCTAGCATTTAATGCGAAAAGATTTTACTGAATTTCAAGCTCGACATTAAAATATAAAAATTACCAAGACTTCAAAAGGGAGAAGGGCAGTAGAAACAGTATTTAAGCTGCTTATCGATATCTTTTAAACACCTTCCAAACAGTTTTTTTTCAAAAATTTCATGTGTGCATCATGCTTTTAAGATCCTCTTTACACTACGCAATTGATCTTTTGCTCTAAAAAATGTATGTTCACATAGACACCGCATAGAATAATTACCAAACTGCAAATGCCGCGTTAGTGTGAATATTAGCTCTTTAAATGGTTTGTATTTAATATTCTTGGAAAGCAGTAAACCCGATATTAAATTCGGAAACTTGAGCTTTCCTTTTGAGATATGAAACGTGGCACATCGGAATGTTGTAAATTGCAATTCCAGACACTAAAGGACTGAATTTTGTTAACGCGTTTCCTGTGACGTTACATTTAATAACTGCGCAGCATTACTTTAATTGACGCAAATGATAGTGCAAAATGATCATGTGTAAATCCAAGAACACGCAGAGATGAATGACCCTAGAAATCCTTTTAACGGTTTAGAGAGAATAAAAAAAAGTAAATCAAATACAATTTGTAAACGTAGAAGTTTTTTATTGTGGTGTCCTAAAAGGCATACAATAAAAATTTATTCTTGCAAAGATATGCTATTAATGAATGAAAGTTTCAGAACTAAGAAATCTTCTGGGAAAAATTTAGATATTTCACTTTTGCAAGAGATACAAATTTTTAAATGTTCAAAATATTTTGAAAAGCAATCAAGACCTTTGCAATACGGATATTAATGACTAAAGCAACGCCTTACAAGCAAATACAGCTCAAGTATAATTTTGGTCTCGAATGCTTTTAAAATATTTTGAACATTTAAAAAATCTCATCTCTTGAAAAAGTGAAGTATCTACATTTTTGTTGGGAGTTTTCTAAGCTTTGAAACTTTCATTCATTTATAGCATATCTTTGCAAGAACTTTTTATTTTATGCCATTTAGGGCTCCACATAAAAAGCTTCAACTTTTAAAAACTGTACATTTTCATCTAATTTTTATTTTTTATTTTTAGTTATGAGTAAAACACAAGTTTTATTTGTAACCAAAAATGAAGGGTTTTTTTTATGAAAGTGTTTTATGATTATCATAAAGCTTTGACTATTACGTCATGAAACTCCGTTTCCTCTGCCACGAATCAAACCCGGGTCTCGTGGACGAGAGTCAGCTATTCTAGCCATTAGACCAAATGAGATTTAGCAGCGTCTTCATACTTCTATAAATGTGGAAGCGAGTTGTTTCTAAGCGTGACACGATGACGGAAAGACAAAGTACAATGTCATTAAAAATCTTCCAATAGTTGGAACTCTGTGGTTTAATGGTTAGTGCTATCCGCTGCCGTGCCATAGATCCGGGATCCGAATCCTGGGCTGGGCAAGGTTGATTTCTTAGTTCGACAAGTTTAAAAAGATGACGTATACCTTAACCTGCTGTGTTCGTGACTATTTTGTGGCGAAGATACCTTTTCGTTATCTGTCAAACTACGAGTTGATAAGATTGATCTCTTAGTTTATAAATATCAACTAAAGGCATTCAAATTCGAGAAATTAACAGGTTTAGTTGTACCTCAACGGATCAGTACTACATTATGAAAATACTATTAATTTAGTCTTTTAGGGTTCATTTACAAATTACGTCACACTTTTAGCGAAATTTTCAAATGTTCCAAAGTGTGTAACAGAGAATAGCAGAGGAAATGGTGTGGATTAGCATGTTGTGAAACCATATCTAAAATAGAATCATGATTAGAATAGGCATTGTTTCCAATTAGAAAAGAAATCAATAATAAAATATGTCATTTAAACTCAGGTAGAACTAATGGCATATTTCTTTTTATACAAATTCTTGGTATTTGGCAAACAAATGTGAGCATTTTCAACTTGCGAGTTGAGAATTTTCAAATAGTAAGTTCTCTTAGATAAAGGAGTTTAGAATTAGCGATTATTCGTTTTTCCAAAACAGAATAACTAATTGTAACTGATTTAAAAAGTGGCATCTTGGCATTAGGTACGATCTGGCAAAATGGTATCTCTCCAAGCAGGGTGAATCTAAACCGTGAGTTCCAAAATGTTAGAACCCAGTATCTTGAAAATGAAAAATCTTTAAATTGCAGATTATTTTAAAGCCGGTTAGGTTCAGCTTGGGTATTTGCTACCAGAAGAAATATTTGGCGGCATTAACTATGAAATTATAGCAGTTATAGTACAGATGGAATATTTGCCAGCGCGACGAGATTATATATTTCGTGGTGCTAAATAAGTCAATCTGCAAAGGATTATGTATATGAATATATGAATACGGTTTTAACAGTTTTAACGGTAACCTTATATGAGCAGTAGCTATAGCATATGAGCATGTGTAAATCGTCAAATAATGAAGAGTCGCCATTGGTGGCAAGCAAGTTGCCATTAGCAGCAGTTCCGTAGTTTTTATCAAAGAAAATATATGAATTACTATTTTCTTAGAGCTAATTATTAACGATACATATACATAAGTCGCTAAATTATGAAAAATCGTCATGGGTGGCAAATATGCAAGGTGTTTCATAGGGTTTACATAATTAAAAATAGTGTGAAGTTTAAATTTTTATGTTCCAAAGAACATGCAAGAACCAAGCAATGTGCAGCTCAGTAACATTCTATCTGATTCAATCTTTGGGTTTTGTCTATTGAAATTAGATCTTTTTTACGAATAAGAATTATTAGGGGCCGAATACCTCATACGAAAAGCGAGCGTAGCGGTCTAGCGGTGTTGGACCCTAGTAATGCAAAAATAATAATAATAATAATCTGAGGGGAACACAGTCATATTAAACAGTGTTGCTTTTTCTCTATTTTTCTGTTTAATAACTTTTGCTGCTGATATTAGAAATTTATTATTCTATCTCATAAAATTTTTCTAATTATTCACTACTTAGTTTAAAAGAAATTGCATTGGGCAACGATATGAGAAAATTAGCTTAATGACTTTTCCATGTTGCAGAAATCGATGTCTATTTATGTTGCGTAACATTTGTTTTAGAGACAGTTGATGAATTCTTGATTAATGCATTACTTTCTTCGAATTTCAAAGTAGTTTTCCTTTAATAGTTATGTTCTCACAGTCAAAAATAAGTTATCTGTATATTAATTACTGCTTTTTTTTTGTTAAATTTTCTTTATCTTATAATGAAGCACGTTGGTTTAAGTTACAGATATAAATAGGGAGAAAACGAGTACAAGCTAAAAAAGTTTAGGATAATAATTTTTGGATGATAGTTTTTAAATAACTGTAGCAAATACAACATCTCAAAACTCAATTCAATCATATCCGCTTCAAATTTCTATTTCGCTGGGTGGCATTTCCAATTAAAAAAAAAGCGAATATGCATGGAGAAAACTGATTCCAACGCATATATTTAATTTCTTCATTTCTTCGTGTTGGAAAAAAATAGAGAATCTATAGAAATTGAATTTAAGTGACTTCAAAGCTGTTTACCTTTTTTCTTTTACTTCTTTTTTTTCAAAAAACAATTAACTGTTTGCATAAAGTTATTCTTATTGAATTCAAAATTAGAATGTAAAATAAAAACCTGTTGCACTCAGTGTTGCCATCTTCTATTAGCCCCAGTTGCTCAAGCTCACCCACATTTCGTCATCTTTGTTGAACACGGCTTAAGTTTGCATCGCTCAGCTATATTATTAATTTATTAAAAATTCGTACTTTGCCCAACAGAGCAGAAGCAGTCTACAAAATATGTCCAGTATTAAGCAAAAAATTTTGAGAACACCTAATGATTTTCAAAAGATGGCGGCACTGGTTATTTCAAATTATTATTGTGAAAATGAAAATTTTGCTTTAAGAAGTGTTAACAAAGATGTAACTATACAAATGGGGAAGTTTATTTATTTATTTATTTATTGTTTTACTGAGGTATAAATCAAATGTAGTCTGCCATGATTAAGTATCCTAACTAATATTATAAATGCGAAAGTGAGTTTGTTTTGTTTGTTTATGACGCTTTCACGCCTAAACCGCTGAATCGATTAGGATGCATTTTGGTTTAGATATAGATGGGACCCTGGAGATGGTTATAGGCTACTTAGAATTTTAGATTTTTAATTACTTTTTTAATTATTAATTAAAAACCGTTTTTACGTTGCCATGCTTGGCGAATTTCGCCCGTATCAAGTGATTCATGTTTTGAGCTAACAAGAATGCTATTACTTCAATGAAGCACGTGCATCTGAAAAACATTAAATAATACGGAAATTATTCCAGCTTTATGCCAAATCTATCTATCTTCTCTAATAATAAAAATGAATGTTCTCCAGACAAATTTACAGAAAGCAGAGCTTTGAAAATTTGAGCATGACTGGGCCCATGACTTTGGTAAAGTGTATCTGAGGCTCAGAAATTTTAATTACTTTTCTAACTATTAATTAAAAACCGTTTTATCGCCCGCACAAAATGATTTATGCTTTTGAAATAAAGCAGAAATTCTATTTGCAAAATCACATGCATTTGGAAAACATAAATAAGTATGGAAATTATGTTGATTTTACGCCAAATTAAAAAGCATAAATAAAGAAAAGTGTACTTGCGTATTATCCCGGCGGTCCGCCAAGACGAGCGATTTTTTGCCGAGATAAATGCCGGGCACATGAAATTATTAATGGTTTTGAATACGATTGGCAACAGTTTGGCAACTCATTTTACGAAAAAACAGTTTGGCGGGAATGACCGCCGGGATAGTACGTAAGTACCAAGAAAAGTCCAGATGTGTTTCTTAAAGTTCGTAAATTTCCTAATCCTACCAATAATATAAATGTGTACGTTTATGTGTTTGGATGTTTTTGACTGAATCACACAAAAATGGTTGGGAAAATTTGTAATGAAGATAGCTTATGCCCTGGATTAACATACAGGCAACCTTTCAAGCATATAGCATAAATAATTCTTTTACAAAGACACTCAAAATAATGCTAATGCATTGCGCTCTATGGAAATTTTGTAGCTACTAAACCGATTTTAAAACTTTTCACTGATTGAAAGTCCTAGGTCTATATGGGGAATTTCTCTGTGTGGAATTTTCTAAGGGATCCTAGTCTGTATTTTCGCGAGGTTTTGGGAAAAAACACTGAAAACTGCGAGCGGCTAGGTCGACAGTGGCGACCGGAGTTTGAACCTGGCACTTCCCGCCTTTCAGTTTTCAGAGCAGAACCTCTTACACACTGGGGGGACCCCGAGTGTTATAGGCTACCTTTTATGCATATATTACAAATAGTTCTTTTACAGGGATACTCCTAAGAATTACATTACGCTCTATGTGTATCTCTGTAAGTACTAAACTGATTCCAAAACTTTTTTCACTGATAGTAAGCTACTTTATTCTTGAGTATTATAGGCTAAAATTCATGCATGTAGCGCAAATAGTTCCTTTACAGGAACACTCAAAATAATTCTAATACATTACTCTCTATGGGCATCTCTTTAACTACAGAACCGATTCTAAAACTTTTCGCTAATAGAAAGCTGCACTATTCCTGATTAACACAGGTTAAAATTCATGCATATAGCATAAATATTTCTTTTACAAGAACACTCAAAACAGTTCGCAAATACTGTCGTAACTGTCTCTATTCGCGAAATGCCTGAAAAAATCTAAATTTAGCAATTCTGCATATTCTCTTATTTTAAATGAAGTATACTACCATGCATTATACTTCATTTAAAATAAGTAAAAAGCAAATGATATTTAAATGCATTTTCTTTAGTCGCAAACATATTTGTTATTCACACATGCTTCGTTTCTCTCCGGACCTAATTCTAAAGCCGACGCAGACGAAGTCGCGGGTAGCCGCTAGTTCTTCATAAATTAACGAATACGAGCTATCAATCTTTAAATGCAGGAACATTTCTTTTACGCATTGTTGCTGAATATTCACATTGTTAGAAAAATGACTTGCGTCACACATTATTGAGAATTGTTCAAACATTTTCTTTATTGAGTATTTGGCAATTTCCTTTATATGTAAAACTGAATGTGAAAGCATATTTTTCTATTAATATTGCAGCTTGAATAAATCGATGAACAAAATATCTTCTCAACAAAGAAAATTGATATTCTATTTTCATCTAAGAAGGAGTTGTTTGTATTATTTTACTGCTTTTACGATGCAAAATCAAAGAATACTTTTTCTATTGTATTCAGCTTAAACCAAATGAATGAGATTATTGCTCACAAAAGGACAATTTTAAAACTACTTTAAATTTCCTTATTTTATGATAATTTGCACTTCATTTTCCTTGATCTTATTTTTCCTTTTACAGTGTTTCATTAATTTACAACTGGAAAAATATGTAGCAAAATTTTTAACTGGATAAAAACATATGAAATATTTTGAACTGAAACCAAAGCTAACTGCTTAAACTGAATATATAATTAATATTTTACCAAATGTCCTTTGAAATCGCTATAGACGTCTTAAGGTTGAAGCCGAATAAAAAAAAAACAGACTAACAAAATGTTAATGTAAAATTGAGGCCTATACTCAATAAGCATATACCTAATATATCAAGCAGGCTCGTAGCCTGGAAAATTTTTCGGGGGGGGGGGATACGCGCCTGGAAAATTTTCGGGGGGGGGCATATGAACTTATATGAGTATAAATGGACGGAATTTCATCACTAATCCAAAAATTTCGGGGGGGATATATCCCGATATCCCCCCCCCTGGCTACGCCCCTGTCACTAAGAGTCATGCAATTTCTCTCATAAATACCAGTGTGATATTAGAATAAAAAAAGAGGAATCAATTTTCGATTTATCTTAAGGGTCTATACTTGGTGGCTAACACAATATTTGAAACTGAAGCTGAAAATGATTTTTCAACCAATTAGCTAAAAATCAAATAAGGATAAAATTTTCAGTTACGTATTAAAAGAAAACAAATAAGGATGTAATAGTTTAATCTTGAGTTTTAGTAAAATACTGGTTTTTTTGTTTTGGTGTGAATAATGTAACATTTCTGATGTGAGAGTAACGGAACATTAAAACTACCAAATCTTACGTTAGTCACAACTCTTAAATAACCAAAATGACCAGTACATATATAATTAAGTATCAACACATGAACTAGTGTTTCTGTATTTTTGATTCTATCCTGCTTGCTGTAAAGCTGGAAAAGTTCTCTTAATTTTATTTTTAAATAATCCGTAAAAAATCATTTTGTAAAAAATCATTTTTAGATTTTTTTATTGACATGGAATACGATCCTTTAAAGATTATCAAAATTTAGAAAAAGAAAAATGACTCTGTGTATTTTTGTTTTAGTTAAATGACGTCATATCTCGATATCAAACTTCTATTTACTTGAGTAATTTTTCAGTAATGCAGAAATAAACAATTACGAAATTATCACAAAATTTTAAAGTGCATTCGAAATCCTCGCCAAAATTGACATCTATAATTCAAGTTGTGTTAACTATCGATTTTATTACCAAATTTCATGTCACTCACTTTAGCCATTTTCACGTGTTCCACAAGCAAAAAATTACATATTTTGAATAAAATTCCACAAAACCTGAAAAATCTATTCCAAAATATGTAAACAGAATGGGTACCTGCAGTTTAAGTTGAGTGACTACCAGTTTTGTTACAACTCATTTCCTTTCATTTCGCCCCGACATTTTTAAAAGACGTGGGAACAAAGAAAGTGTTACGGACAGACCGATAGACAGATATTATATGGGTTCGCATGTGCTTGTAAAGGATAGAAACGACGTACTTTATGAGATACAGGGTCAAAAGCCAGGACTTTGAAATTTGATGTAACACAAATATTGAAAGGACATTAGAATTCTTAAGTACTAACTTTAACAAAAGTTAATTTTAAGAAATTCTTTTGGTCCGTTTCATGACCTGAATAATATATTTTCATCATTTGAAATCACCCATTTCCTCTACAGCTTTTAGAAAGACAATTTGTATGCTTCTAAATAATTCCAGAAATTTGCAGAATACTTGAAAAAAGTTAAAATGATAAAAACAAAGTCATTCTTTTAAGGCAGTAGAAAATATTTGCTCTTTCATAGAAAGGGAAAATATCGTTCATAATTTAATCTAACTACTCTGTGTATACATTTTTTAATGATAAGGAATTTTAAAACAGAGGGAGGTGGCAAGAGAATAGCATGTCCACAAATATTTAAGCATTTACGAAATTTCTTTTCTCACAAAAACTGAACTGCATGCTTCAATAAAATATGTAAAATTTACAGTGAACAGTTCTTTGTAGTTTAAGTCTTAAAACAACAGCTTTTCATTTGTTTGTTGAGTTACGCATGTCTTAACGCATATTAAAACAAAATTGTACAATTCAAATTCCTTTTGAATGAAAATAAACTATGCCTGCATTCCTTTCATGACACTTTTTAGCAAAATAGTCTACATTGAAAATAAATAACGTTTTTTAAAGCACTAAAAGGAAAAAAGCTGTTCAATATATATTTAAGAAATTCAGTTTTTTAAAAAGAGAATTTTAGACAAATAAATGTAAAGATAGAATGAATAGTTATTTCGAATTATAAAATACAACAACTTATTACTTTTACTAATGTTCGTACAGTTACGATTTTCACTGTTGAAAAAATAACCATTAGCATTATTTAAAAGGGCCGATGTGTAAATAGGCTTTCTGAAAAGTCGTAAATAACGGCATTTATTAATTTAGAAAGTGCTAAATTTCCAGTATTTTGAGCTTACTATGTTACTAATCTGTACAAGGGATGTTCCAAAAATAATTTTCGTCTTTTCCTTTTTTTTTTTGAGAAAAAGAAGATGATACAATAGAAGAAACAATTACCTAAAGAATCCACAGCCGTTGCTGATTCAACGACGGAAGAAACATCAGTTGAGAAATGATGCATGCGCAGAGTGCCGAAGAAGAGAGAGTAGCCGCGGACCACCATGCCCGAGGTTATTCGAGTACAAATTACGATGACAGACAGGTTCACCATTCGCCGAAAAAGACCGGGCCTCCTGAGTAAAAGTGTTGTGGTCTTTGATGACGTCGTAAAACCACCCACAACGAGATTCACACAAGATCAGATTCGTCGCTTCTGATGAGAAAGTTTGGATCGCCATTCTATGCGTACACCGACGTTCTTGCACCATCGAACTTGTCCTCAGCATTGAAAGCTGCATTCTTGATCTTGGATGGTCACTTCTGGAATAGGTGGAGTAGCCAGTGTAGAAATTCCTTTCATCACAAGGCCCCGAGTTTTACCACAGTAACTTTCTCGTACTGATTCCACGTTATGACAATTGTTTCGATGTCGGTGCGACTATGTCGTAAACTACTAGTCCAATGTGTATAAATCATGATACCATGGTGTACTTTGATTTAGCAGTAAAGTTTTATTTGTGGGGAAAAAAAAAGCGAAACTTTTTTTGGAATGCCCCTCGTAATGCCATCAACATACTAGTAGCCAAAGAATGCGCGATTCGGACGTAATAGTGCTAGCGCAACTGCAACTTGCGCACAAAACCGGTACAAGTTAATCAGAATAGGTGAGACTTGAAATTGCATGTTAGAAAATAGCGTCCTTGGTTAACACTATTAGCTGCTTAAAGGGGTTGAACTCTTAAATGAGACCTGCGAAAAAACAGAAGTAACTTTTATGAAGTGACCGCAGTATTGTTACAAAATGGTAATGTTATTTTCCGCATTAAAGTGGTTGCGGGAAAGAAAGTTGTACAGGCATTATTGAAAGTTACCTGGTCACAGCAGGAGCATTGGCGACCATTTTGGCGACTTGGCAACGAATTTCGAGAGAAAGAGAAAGTTCTCGAAACAAGTAGAATTATGGCTGCATCTTAGGAAAGAATATAGTGGAAAAATCTAGAAAAATGATGTCACATCCGATGTGACGTCACCTTCGATTGGAATATAAAAAAAAGGAGTAATTCTCACTAAGTGCGATAGACTTCGATCAGAGAGAGCAGAGCCATACGATTGATACTGCGATTTAAATAGCGTTATTACTGTGTTATTTAATGATTTACTGTTGCATGTGTTTTTAAGTGCTGTATTTTTTGTGAAATATAGTGCTTCGATTCGTCGAATAAAGGGCTGTTTTCGTTTTTCCACGTTCTGTTTGACTATTTTAACACAGTGCATCAAGGCCGTAACCAGGGGTCTGCCCCCCCCCCCCTAAATTTAGAATTTTGTTAACAAAATAATAATGATGGAGTCTTTTAGGGAAAAATTTTGCCTTTTTCACCGTTTGGATCCCTTTCCAAATATTTGGACCTTCCTCGAACTCTTTTTTTTCCCGTTTACGGCCCTGCACTGTGTAATTTTTGTAACAGTATGCACAGCACAAACAACTTACAAAAAAAAAGTATGGTCTAGCATATGTTTTTAATTAGTGAAACTCATAACGAAGAACTTTTAGAACATTTAAAGGACTTCAATACTAAAAAAGTTTCTTTACTTTTCTGTTGTTGTTTGTTCATTCGTTCATTTTTTCTAAAACATTGCTTCATTTGGTTAAGAGAGAACTTTATGCCATCAACTCAAGATAACTCGTAGTCCTACGGTACAACCGAAAACTTTGAGTCATCAGAAGTTCGAGAGTTATGGGTATTTTCAAACTTTCCATTTTTACATACAAAAGTTTAAATGTTTTTGTACTATAAATAGTTGTTAGCTGATATTATGCTACAACTTATTTTAAGAAATGAGGGATTATTAGAATCTTAAATGATAAAACTTAAATGATGAAAGTTTCTTTCCATTCTCGGACCCGAATGAATCAACAGAAAGGAGAAGGTATGTTTTTATTTTCATCGAGAAATAAGCTGTATAGTAAGGAATACGTATTTTGAAGGGAGAAAATGGTTAATCCTAGTCTATTATTAACAAAAAACACTCAAAATAACTGGTATTTAAAACATAAAATTATAAAACTTTGCAAAATAATAACTTTGCAGGATAGCACGATGAAATTTACATGTCAGGCCATATAGCTGTTTCGATCGAAATAATTTCAATCTTCCCCAGTGCAGATATAAATCATTCACAGACTGGATGACGGAAGTGAAAAGAAAGCAAACAGAAAACACTAACGAAGAACAAGCATCCGATATGAGGAAGTAAAAAAGCAAGAAAGTAGGAAAGACAAGAGAAAGGGGGGGGGGGAAGAGGGTAGATAAAAGCAAAATAATGAAAAAAATGTAATATAATATAATATAGAAAAAATAAACAAATAAAAAGAAAAATGTGGCTCAAAATAGGAACATACAGAAGAGCAATAAACAGAACAACAAAAGAACAGAAACCACAACAACAGGTAAACAAAAAACAAAAATAAAGAAAACACTTTATATAAAAACAGGACAGCACTCTACATTTATATATGCATAAATAGGGCAATATGTTTTTTAAATTAATTAAACGCAAAGTAAATAAGAAAATACTCACAAGAACAGCAACCAAAAAAATGAAAATAAAGGAGAGAGAGAGAGAGAGAGAGAGAGGAGGGGGGGGGGATAAGAAAAAAAAAGGGAAGGCGAGGGGAAAGCAGGAAGAAAGAAAGAAGAACTTTACAACTGCTTCCAACCAGAATGTGTAAAAGGAATGGAGGAGCCACAAGAGTTTTTAACAGTGTGAATATTACTAGCAGTTAAAGGTGAAAGAGAATTACAGTTATCGTGAGTTTACCGTATCTAACTTATGATTGAATGTTTCACACAGTGAAGTTGGGGACCGGCTGATTTTCTTTTTCTTCTTTCAATATCTTTTTTTTTTTCGTTATCTTATTATTTATTTTTTATTTATTTTTACTCTGTGTGTGTGTGTCTACTGTGGCACTTGAATTATGATTTCCCTAAAATGTGTACAAACAAAATAAACTGTGATGAGTTGAACATCTTCCAAAAACCTGACCATTCATATTCCATACTTCGAAAATCCGTTTCTTCCGGAACAGATTTTGGACTAGTTTCGAAATATTCGGTCTGGGCTTTGTTACTATTCTCGTATTAAAATAAAGTCCTTTTTGTAGCATGTATGATAATTATATCAATAAATATTTAACGGTTTTTTCATAAGGCTATATTTTTATGAAGTTTATCAATAAAGGTTTCATAGAATTCATGAAGAATGTATGTTATTTTTCACAAAATAAATTTAATTGCATCTTTTCATTTTTCCGATAAATTTATTGAAGCCTGCAGCAAATTTTAATGATTTATGTTTCAAAATATCGCACAGACACGTTAATAAAAGGGGATTATACTGTATAATCTTCTATTTCCTTAAGCATATTTCACGAGAGGTTTGTTTGACACAACCAAAAAGGAAATACTAATGATTACTGATACGCAAATAAATTTCTCCAGAAAGTAATTAATTGTTCAGCATAAGTGAGCACAAATTTTTAAATTAAGTGATTTATCTCAACAATTAGTATTAAAACTTTAATAAATGCGCAAGAACATCTCTAATTATCACGATGGAGCGCCAAAGAGAGGGGGGGGAGTTGAGAAGCTCTCGTGAGGAGAACAATCAGGGGGAATATGTTATTAGAGTAATTATTATTACTCTCAGGATTACAATTCGAAATTACTCGTATTCACCGAAGTGTTTTTAAACCGTTTATATAGTTGATAACTTAAAGTTTAATAACTTGTAATTACAGAGAAGAAAATTTTGGGTCGTTCTTCTAAACATTGTTTTTGTGATGCTTAAGTGTTGTTGTGTTGGTTAAGTGCTCTGTGTCAAAAGCATGCAGTGATTTGATACTTATTAAATAGCAAAATTTAAGAATTCCACTTTGTCCAGATTACGAACTGTTGTAAAAAGTATGTAAGGGGGTGGTAAAGGGAACCAAAACTGTTCAGAATCATATAACATTGTGAGCAGCAGAATTGCGCAATATCTCAAATTACATGTATTTCAAATACATTTTCAAAATACGTTTGTATCTTGTATTTTGTACTTTTCCTAGTAATAGACAATATTTTCAAAGTGTATTTTAAAATGCATTTTAAATGTAATTTGTATTTTCAAAATACTGAAAATACACTTTTATTCTGGCGTTAAATTAATCTTAATACCACGTATTGCTCAGATTGAGATGTTCAAATCATAGGCGTAGAGTTATATGGGCCCGTGGGGCTCGAGCCCCCCCAATAAATTGTGAATAGGGGCTGAGCCCACCCAATAATTTATCACTCAATACAGAAAACTAATTTATACTAATATAAAAAAAGTATTCACGCCATTTACAAATGTTTAAAAAAAAAACCTTTACTTGTACTTTTAAAAATTTTCTTCTTTTGATTTCAATCATGATTTAGTATTCATTGTGACGCCCTGTGACACAAAATGTAACTATAAGCTGCCCTAGGCAGGCTCTTAGATTAAAATCAGATTATGCAATGTAAAGTATGAAATGAAGAAAAGTTCAGATGTGTCTAAAATGCACTATCTCATCGAAAATGTTTTTTCCCCCTCCTTTGGATTTTTTACTTTACTTCTATTTTTAACTTAAAACATGGTAGGAAGATACTAACATGGATACTTACCTGACATTGGTGTAGAATTTTATGGACCCATAGAGATCGAGCGCCTCCAATAATTGACACTTATATATAGTAATTCATAACTGCCAACTACTACGGAATATAACTAACGACTTTTTGTAAACAGTCTATTTTTTAATTATTTTTTTCAAAATAGTAACCAGCTCTCGCGAGCATCACAAAAATTTTGCTATATTTTAAGCCGAAAAATCATGTAGAAAAAGTGGTTATTTATATTCCGTAGTAGTTGGCAACTATGAGTAAGTTATATGTACGTGAATCAGTGGCGTAGCCAGACATTTTTCATGGAGGGGGGGGGGTTACGACTTTTTCAACTCACATATATGTATATACGCCACTGACGTGAATATATGTGGTTGTGGGGCCCGGCCCCCCCAATAATTTTGAAAACTTTACGCTTATGGTTCAAATGAAATTGATAAAATTGCTTCCATTTCATTTTTCCCTTTTGATATAACTTGATAATCACATGAGATAAAAAATATAACTCCCTTTTGATATAACATGAGATAAAAAATAATTTTAAAAGTGCGCTATTCGAATGTTACGTGTTGTAAGTGAAGAGGTGTTAAGGTCTGTTGTGACCCTTAATTTCAACTTAGCAGGAGGAGAAGGGAGGAAGAAACCTATTTAAAAGTGTTTGGTTTAGGAATTTTCTACATTCCTGATAACTCATTAAAAAACGTAAGCAAAGCTAAAAAAAGTATGTTTGAGTAGTATTTATTGAATTTCTCTAAGATAATCTATAGCCAATTTGAGCTACGTTACTAACAGAAAAAGAAGACAAATCAGAACTTCTGCAGACTAGTTGTGCATGCGCATTTCTTAGTGGAGAAGTTTTGTAAATATTGTCCGTTGATGGAAATAAAATAAATTAAGGACCAAAGCCAGTTGTACAAGCTAAATTAATTAAATATATTAAGACAAACCTACAAGCAGGATATCTGTCTAGAGGACGTGGGTGCTGTGGGAGGAGGACTCTTTAAGGGATATGCAAACTAAAATCTTTCATAATATGTGGAACACGTGCATCTGTCATAAATTTTAAAATTACTTAAAGATAAATCGTTTTTTAAATTGATCAAGCCGAGTATCTATGTTCAAAAGTTTTTTCGATTAAAGTAAAAAATATGTATACGTAGTGTTTCAACCTCTTTCTTCCAAATGCGGCCTTCTTTAATATTCCCCAGAAATGAAAATTTAACGTCAATAATATGTACTTCAAATATATGTGCAACCGCTTATCTGTTAAATGAGTGTAAATAAAAATATGAGTTTATTAACTTATTATAATTCTGAATAAAAGCTGAAGACAACAGCTAATCAGTTACGTCATAATGTACTTTTTTCTTGGTACCTTTAAGAGGACAGCTTCTCCTGCAGTAGCTTTTCATTTTTGTTGAATGACTGCTTTTAAACCTAGGAAAAATATATCACCTCCATTACCGCCTAGCTACAAACTTTTCAAGCAGGTCTCTTCGTAAAACCCAATCAAACAAACGGCCATCAATAAAGCAGTTACTTGGTTGAAAAGTATTGTTAGATGTGACTATAGAGAATAGTGTAACAAATATTGCTGAGTGGGGGGTTTACTAAGCAGTCCGAAATGCAGGTTTAATAAAGCTGAAAACTTTATTCAACGATTACTTCAGAAAATCGTACTCCCAGTTCCTTCCTTCTCGTCTACAAAGCTCGGACAAAATAATGAAACAAACAATCAATGAAGCTGTTAGTAATAACAGCAAAGCGCTTCTAACAACGTATCCCACTTTCAAACCAACCCACTTAACTTAACTTCTACAGTGAGCTTCTCTCTCTTTTACATTTTTCCGGGAGGGATATGACGTAAAATTGAGGATAAAATTCTCATTCCACTCGTCAAATAATTAAATTTTGCATTTTGTTGCATGAAAATTGCTTAACTATAACGCGAGATAGGAAAATTTGAATTTTCCCATTGTTTACTATAGGATTTAGCTGTTTTCCAAAAACTAATACCTCTTTCACTGATTGCACTTGATAAAAATTGTTATTTCAGATTGTTTCTTTCATTACATTTATGAAATTATCCGAGGAAAGCTCATTGTTTATGAACTTCGGTTAAGAAATCAGACGCACTCTTCGGCACGTCTTCCAAAGTGATTATTAGCAGGTACATGAAGACGACGTTTCAGACCTTGCATTGCTATGTGATTCTGAACCGTCTCTGTACCCCCCACACCCCCTGCAAGTTTGTCAGTCTGGTAGCAAATCAACCTGTATATACAGGGTGAATCTAAACTCTTGGGCAAAACTTTAAGGGGTGATAGGGTACATAATAAGGAATCAGAATCACATAGCAATGTGGGGTCGGAAACGTCGTCTTCGTATAGCTGTTAATAATCACTTTGGAAAAAGTGCTGAAACAACAGAAACGTCAGAAACTAGTGTATTTTTCACCGAAAAGAGAAGACTTAAAGGGATAAAATAACTAAAAACTTTGTGAAAAAAACACACATAAAAGGTTACTTCAAGGCATAACGATCGTTTCGACCGAAAATTCGTTCGGTCTTCGTCAGACAAACCCTTCCGTCATACAGAGCAGAGGGATCTTTACGAATTTTCGGTCGAAACGATGGTTACGCCTTGAAGTAACCTTTTATTTGTGTTTTTTTCACAAAGATTTTATTTATTTTATCTTTTAACACCAGCTTTTTGAGTGTTTATTTTCACTAAAAGGGATAGTTTAAAAAGTTTATTTTATTTCATGGATGAAATTTTCGGAGACGAGCAGATTGTTTATGAAACTTGGTTAAGAAATTAGACGGACACTTCAATGCTTTTTTCCAAAAGTGATTATTACCGGGTAAGTTAAATCTGCGTTTCATCCCAGATTGCTATGCGATTACGATTCCTCATTGTGTGCCCTATCACCCCTTAAAGTTTTGCCCAAGAGTTTAGATTCACTCTGTATATATTATAGTGACGCAAAAAAAAAACCCGACTATTTTTTTTTTTTTAGTCTCGTGTGAAGAAATGTTAGTTTTTGATGTTTCAAGAGCCCTCTCCAAAGGATAGCTCAAAAAAGAATTTTTAAGAGGTCGCTCAAAATTTTTTTTAATTTCAAAAATCATAAAAAATCGAAATTTTTTTCTTTTTAATTTTTTTTTCTCGTTACGGTATAATTTTATAGACAAAAAAAAATAAGTTTCTGAAAGTTTCAGTTCAAAATTTAAATTTTGAAAGGTCGCTCACATTTTTTTTTATTTATTAGTGCATTACTTTAGATTTTTTCGAGTGACCTTTTAATATTCAAATTAAAATTCCATACACTTTTTTTTAGTTCAATAATCGATAAAAATACCCTACGAGATGAACTAAAAATCAATAAAACCTGTTAAAATTTAAAATTTGGTTTTAGAATTAATAACAAAGCTTATTGAAATATTGTTAAAATGCTGTAGTTGATTAAATAAAATTATTAAATTAAAAATAAATTATGTTTTCTATATTGTTCTTGATTTTTAGTTCATCTCGTGGTGTATTTTTATCGATTATTGTACTAAATAAAAGAAAAAAAATGTATGGAATTTTAATTTGAATATTAAAAGGTCGCTCGAAAAAATCTAAAGTAATGCACTAATAAATTTAAAAAACTGTCAGCGACCTTTCAAAATTTAAATTTTGAACTGAAATTTTCAGAAACTTATTATTTTTTGGTCTATAAAATTATACCGTAACGAGAAAAAAATTTAAAAAGAAAAAAAATTCGATTTTTGAAATTTAAAAAAAGATTGGAGCGACCTCTTAAATTTTTTTTGAGCTGTCACTTGGAGGGGGCTCTTAAAACATCAAAAACTAATATTTTTTTCACACGAGACTAAAAAAAATAGTCGGTTTTTTTGGGTCACCCTAATATATATATATATATATATATCTAATATATAAAATTCTCCTGTCACAGTGTTAGTCACCTAACTCCTCCGAAACCACTCGACCAATTTTAATGAAATTTTCTATGTATATTCGTTAGGTCTGAGAATAGGTTTTTAACTACGTCTCATACGGGCGGTCCACCCCAAAATGATTAGCCCCAGAGTGCTATTCATTTCAATTAGGATTTCTGTGTAGACATTAGCGTGTCGAGTCACTTTTCAAATGTGTTTGCCAGATAATGTGGAGAGGGGGGGCGTTAATAAAATGTTGAAAGTCGCACAAGGTTTGCAATTTTTGATAATTGATCACCAAATGTGGTGCCAAAACGTGACAATCTTATAAATAAAAAAGGAAATTCTGTTTGTTTGTTTGTTTGTTTGTTTGTGGATTTGAGTTGTATACAAATCCACAAAAATGGACCTATCAGCCTGAAATTTTGCACAGATATGTAAAATAATATAGAATAAATCATAGTCCACTTTAAAACTTTGAAAGTCCACCCGTTCCCGGAATTTAAGAGATTTTTTATGTTCTCCAAGCAAAAAGCTTTCCGTAATTGTAACCCCTGTAGTGAAAAAAGTGTGAAATAAGGATCGTGGTTGCCATGTGTGGCGATTTTGCCGAATAAGATGTTTTAAATTCTCAAAGTAAAAATAAAAGAATAATAATGATTTTTTTGTTAGTTTATATTCGTAAGGTTATATTTTTTTTAATTATAATATCGTGTGCATGGGAAATCGGAGCAGGAATGAAATGTTTTATACGCAAAACAATAAGAATTGGAAGATTTCCGAGGCTAATATGTTAAAATTTTTTAGTTTGGCGAAAAATTAAAATGGCTCAAATGCCGAGAAAGTGAGTTCTAGCGGTTTGCATAGTTTCCGGCTTGGCGCAATTTACTGAGAGCTTAAGGAAACGGATTTTTGAAAACAAGTGCAAAGGTTTTATTAGAATACAGCGTTAAATTTTAATGATCCGTGCGAAAATAATGCAGTTATTAAGGGATTTCAAGCGATCTATCTTCAGCATTCTCGCGATTTTGAGGAGGATTCTAACGCTTGGCGCTATTTATCGTAATTTAATCGTCTGCGATTTGGGTTATGAATACACCTGCGTATAAGTTTTTGAAATTTTCATTCAGTTGGAATTGTGCATTTTTCTGAGCAGCTTTTCTGCATCTAATGTATTACATCCAGAAAAAAGGATGTTAGAAATATCAATTTTAATTTTGTTTAATCACACTCATGAATAATGATACACTTTCCAACTTAATGAAAGAAGGAACGAAAATAGGGAAGACCCATGGATTATAACTCTTTTTATATATAGCACTTTAGTGCGTATTTAAAAATCTGAAAGTGTGTCAGATTTTCTATGATTCTAGCGCTTGGCGCAATTTAATGAGGGTATTTTTAAAAACAAGCGTAGGTTATCTTATAAATAAAAATGAAATTTTGTTTGTCAATTTGTTGACTTGGGTAGTATACAATTCCACAAAAATGGACCTGTCAACCTGAAATTTTTCACAGATATGTAAAATAATATAGAATAAATGATAGTCCACTTTAAAACTTTGAAACTCCACTTAAAAACGTTTTCCTCCTGAATGGTTCTCTTAATTTCCGTTCCCGGAATTTAAGAGATTTTTTATGTTCTCCACGCAGAAAGCTTTACGTAATATTAACCCCTGTAGTGAAAAAAGTGTGTGAAATAAGCATCTTGGTTGCCATGTGTGGCGATTTTGCCGAATAAAATGTTTTAAATTCTTAAAGTAAAAATAAAAGAATAATAATGATTTTTTTAGTTTATTTTTTTAGGTTATTTTTTTAATTATAATATCGTGTGCGCATAAGAAATGAGAGCAGGAATGAAATGTTTTATACGCAAAACAATGAGGATCGAAGATATCCGAGACTAATATGTAATTTTTTTTAGTTTGGCGAAAAAAAAATGGCTGATAGGCCGATTTTTAGAGTGTGAGTTCTAGCGGTTTGCACAGTTTTAGGCTTTTTGGCGCAATTTACTGAGAGCTTAAGGGAATGGCATTTTTGAAAACAAGTGTATAGGTTTTCTTAGAATACAGCATTAAATTTTAACTATCCGTGCAGAAATAATGCAGTTATTAGGGCATTTCAAGCGATGTAGCTTCAGAATTCTCGCCAATTGAGTACATTGATTTAACTTGGGGGAAATCCGCCAAATTTCAGAAAATTGAAATCTTCGCATTTAGTACATCGAGGTAACGATGAATAAAACATGTTATAGTTGATAATTTAAAAAAATGCGGCTGTATTAAGGGATCCCACTTTTCAAATAAATGCCTGACGGTCGAACCATTTCCCATTTTGATTGCTGCTAAGTCAATGCTTCGAATAATTCCCTGAAAAAACTCTTGCAAAATGGCGTATGCTGGCACTTTGGCGAGGCTTAGATTTGAAACTGGATTTTACTTGAGACTGGTATATACGTATAATAAGACTGGTTATAGATAAAAATGAATGTTGGTATGTGTGTAGGAGGTTGAAAAACTCCAGCACCGTTTCACCGATCACCATGAAATTTGGTTCACCTAAGTCTTTTATCATGGAGAAGGTTTTTATGCTATCCGTTTTCCTCTAACTTTTCACTAGGTGGCGCAGCAGAACGTCGAATTCTATTCCGTTTAGCCGTTTGCTATGCGAATATCGTCCAACCAATTTCGATGAAATTTGGTACACGCGAATATTAGAACACGGAGAATATTTTTCACTATCCATTTGTTGTAACTTACCGCTAAATAGCGCTGCAACGGATCACCTTCTATACCGTTCGACCGACCGGCATAAAATTTTTTATACTTACACATTTGAGCACGAAGAATATATTCTAACTTCGTTACTTTTGATGTTACTCACCACTAGATGGCACTGCAATGCATTATTATTTTAACTCCCCACTAGATGACGCTGCAGCAGGCCAAATTTTTGACCATTCAAACGGTGGCTATGAAAATCAGTATACATAGCTATTTGAACAATGAGAATATTTTGGCGTTATCCATTTTGCTATAACTCGCCACATGACGGCGCTGTAGCAAATCATTACTTTAATTAACCACTAGATGGCCCTGCAGTGTATCACTTCTTGACTGTGCGAATGATCGCTATGAAAAACTTGCGTCTAAACGACATGAAAAATCTCCTATCACAAAATGAGCACGCATGCGCAGTAAGGCAACTGGGAACTTTGTAATTTTCAGCGGAGATAGAAGAAAAGGGGCCGTCCATTTATTTACACGTGTTTCTTGATGTAGAGAACACGAATTATCACAAGATGAGCAAGCATGCGCAGTAGCACAGTGATTATTTTCGGAGTATGTCGGGAAAAAAATGTCAAATTGGTGTGTACTTACGCATGTTACGAATAAATGTACTTACGCATGTCTCTCAACAAAACAAAATTTGTTTACGCTGGCTGTAAATACGCCGGATTTTAATGAGATTGACAAAATATAAAAAGATACAAACTTTAATTGAATTATTGCGTTAAATTAATTACGATAAACCAACAGCATTCAATGCTACTGATGTCAGAAATATGTAATGCATGAATTATTTTCATAAATTAAATATTTGAAAAATCTATTTAGTAAAATCTGATCATTACATTACAGCAATAAGCTGAATAGTTAGATTAATTAGAGGGAATTATTTACGTTAAATAATTACAATTTTTAAAATAATAATGGCTTATTTACTGTGCTTTTCTTGGAAATATTGGCAGAGAATGCTATTGCTAAAAACATTACGCAAACTGCTTGGAGGCTAATTAATGAATTACATTAAATAACGTCCAAATAATAGTTGTTTAACATCTGAGCATTCTAGAGTAAATCTAATAAATAATTAATTTTATAAAAATATTTACATTAAATGTATCTTTTAAATAAATGAATTATAGCAAATAGATCAGTAAATTGTAGTACAAAATAAACCTTAATCATTATATTAATACGATACGGTAATTAATTTATTAATGCTTTACTAATTAGTTAACAATGCATAATTACGGTTTGTTTATCAATTACCACTTATTTATCATGTTTGTTTTTTTAATAAGAGCACAGGATGCAAGTGCTAAATACATAAAAACACTGAACCTAAAAATTATGTTGAGTATTTAGGGAATTTAACCCACCTTTTAACTCAGGTTTAACCAGTATGTTCTAATCATTGAAATTAAGCAGTAGTAAAAATTCTTGTTTTGTGAACAGTGTTGATTCCAACATATGTCTTTGAATTCTGCTCCAGCTCAACCCTAAGTCCCAGCAGAGCATTTGACATTGAAAGACCTATACTGTAAACCGCATTGGCAACAGAAAGGCAAACTTATATGCTGTCTTTTCAATGATGAAATGAATAGGTTAAAATTTGGTTCACAATTAAACATAAAAGATAGACTCATTACAGATTAAAGTATTTTGTAATATTTAATCTGTGGAGTGAGCACCTACCACAGAAGATGACTGCAAAGCAGTGCAATGACTAGGGGAGTGCCCCTGCATTGGTGCAAAACGTGGAGACAACTGGAGAGAGCAGCCTGTCTTTTCGTAATGCACCGGAGTGAGGACAAAATGTGTTCCTCTGCGCCGCATCACACATAAGGTCAAACGCGCAATACGCATGTGCACCACGCATATGACCAAAACACAATCTATCGTGTGCATGCGTTTTGGTCACATACACAGAAGCATACTCGGAACACCTTTTCAGCCGCTTTGCTCTCTCCAGTTGCCTCCATGGTGCAAAAGCTACATGGTGATATCATGGAAAACAACAGTTCTGCGAGTGACACAGCCAACACCAACCATCCAAAAAACTACGACACTCTATATGTACGCCTAGAAATTGCATTCTTTTGGTGTCCATTTTCTATCTCGGAATCCACTCTAACGATTTTTTAAAAACTGTAGCGCGCCTCCTATATCATCTTTTCCATGCGGAGCTCCCTCTATCGGCGTTGAAGAAAACCATAGAGAACGTTCGTTCATCTCTCTCTTCGCCAGTGGCGGATCCACGGGGGGGGGGGCTCTGGGGGCTCGAGCCCCCCCCCAGAGCTAGAAATACACTATGGATTAAAGAAGTTTTTAAAAAAATTGTAAATTTTCACATGAACTGAAATTTAAAAAAGTAGCACTGTATACAGTGGCGGATCCACGGGGGGGCTCTAGCCCCCCCCAGAGCTAGAAATACACTATGGATTAAGGAAGTTTTTAAGAAAATTATAAATTTTCACATGAACTGAAATTTAAAAAAGTAGCACTGTATATACAGTTGACTCTCTGTTTAACGACAATCTCTTTCTAAAGACTATATTTCAAAGTCCCAGCAACTCCAACGTAAAAAATTTCTATTCAAAGACGAGGTCGTTTCTGTTTAACAATGATTTGTTTTTCATCTTACGCTACAGGAACAAGGGGAAAATTTTTTAAGAGTGAAGAAAAAAGTGTCGGGGAATGTCAAAAGTGCAATTCGCAAGACAATCTCAACTACCTGAGTGTATTCTCAAAGGTATTTTAAAAGCAAAGATAAAATTCTTGAAGCAGCGCAAAAATTTAGTTTGGGATCCAAATCCAAACGGCCGAAAAATCAATGTGGCCGATTGGAAGAGTTTGCCAAAATACTTCTGCATGCAAATGGTTGCATAAAGCAAGAGCATCCAACATTCTAATTTCTGGGCCCCACCATGGCCGAGTGGATAAGACACTCGACACGATAGATGGTTGAAGTGTGAAGGTCCCGTGTTTGGGCCTACTGCGCGACTCTTGATCTAACTATCTGGAGTTTTTCCAGATGGTTTTCTCCAGATTTAACGTGAATACGCGTCAGAACCTCTGAAAAAATCCTCCGACCAAGGCAACCGCCCCAGAATGCAGATGCCTCTAGTATAGGCTTGCCACATAACATCACATATCACATAAGTCCAATTTCTGGAGGCCCGACGAGTGGCTGAGCACATAGCGCTAACAACTGGGAGAAGAAAAGTGCCTGGTTCAAACACAGGGCGCGTCCGTCAATCTAGCTGTTCGGAGTCTTATGCAGTTTTCTCCGAAACTTCTCATAAATACGGATTAAGACCACTTAGAAACACCCCCCCCCCCACGTAGGGCACCCCGTACTCGGCCTAGATCCCTCATGTAGGTAATTGTTCGTATTACCAAAATAAAATAAAATCAAGCAATTACTGCCAGTGCTGTTATTCTGGCAGAAAAATTTGGAATGCAAAATTTTCAGGCTTCGGCTGGTTAGCTAGAAATATTCATAAAATGGAAGCTGACGCATTTCCCATTTGAGAAAATCTGGAAGAAAGAATAACGGCGAGGCGAAAAATGAAACAACTGACTCATTTTGATTTTCATGAAACTTAATTTTTTTGTATTGCTTGTTTTTACTAGCTTTTTTTAAGGTAACTTAAAATAATTTTTTGTGGATAATAAAATAATATAATGATAATAGGAGTAACATCTTTAAACACGTCAATATATCAAGAAATATATTCACAGTCCTAAGAATGTAAAGTATAAAGGGTCGGTTTTCGTGCTGTAGGATTACGGCCAATTATCTGCACACGGAATCTAAGCCGATGGGTGGGGTGCACTCCGCGGGCGTCTTTCTAAGGGGCCTAACCCTATTTATTCTAAGTTTCGGAGGAAAGCACGGAAAACTCCAAACAGTTAGGTCGGCGGACGCGAACTGGTTTTGAACCAGGCACTTTCCAAAGAGTAAAGGGAAATGTTTTTCTTGTGTGTAGCATTAAACGGCTACGGGAAGGTGTAGTCGTGTGCCGGAGGACGTGAGGCTGTTTGAGACCCATTCTCGGGGTTGGGCATTAGGCGAGGCGGCTCGGGACTCTGGCTTAGGGCTGTTATTGTGGGATCCTGGCCAGCAAAGCCCTGGAGCGAGCTGTGAAAATCCTTGGGCCGCGCTATGACTGTCAGTGGAAGAATCGGTCGAACTGCGGTTACATTATTTTATTGGGTGATTCGATACATCTTTCCTTGGCAGTTGCTGTCACGCAAAAAAGTCGCTGCTGGGCTGCATCAGCCTCTTTTATTAACTTTTGAGGTCGTGTCACATGATCCATGCAAGTTGCAATTATTGGCAGATCCCAAAATCTGGGCAGTGGTTTTTCAAGGTTTGTTATGGCTTTTAAGACGCCAGATTGACTGGACGCGGGGACCGTCTACAAAATTATAAAGGAATTACAAGGGACCGTGTAGTAATTGCAGCTTTTGAAAGCAGATTCCTTTGTTCCAACAGAATTAAAACTGTGTAGTTCTAGAAATGTGGGATTTTAGCGGGCTTCTGATTTGTAATGTTATATATATATATATATATATATATATATATATATATATATATATGTCATACAAGCGATCATTTAATTAAAAACATCTTTCACTTTGGGGGCATCTGGACTATAAATTGTAATTTGAAAACATGGTGCAATACTTGTTGTCTAGGGGGGTCTAACTTGTCAATCATAAGGGTGTCTCGCCAGCAGGCGCCTCCCATGTCTGCTAATTTAGCAAATGAGGATTTTGTTATGGTTTTGTAGACCAACTAGATGATGGACAGACAGAGCTGCCGCCTAGTGGACACTCTGTGAACTTATCTAACAAAACCAGGAGACATCTACCGCAGTGCAGCTCTTCCTGACTTCGAGAGATTTCCAAACTCCTCTGTATATAACTTGTAAATATGCCTCAATAAAATATTCCAGATGGACGTTGCCGTTTGTGCTGTTCTTAAACCACTCACGCACGACAAAAGTCGAGCAGGATTATCTTGTGGGAAAAATAATTAAATACTTTTCAAGTTAACATGAAAGTGTTGATAATCAAATCTCCCAAAAGGAAATAAATCTTCAGTAACGTGCGTTAGTAGGTCAAAGTGACGGAGCCAGCTTGTTAGTAGTACCGGCGAACGAACGAAACGAACGAAAGTGTTTATTTTCTCCTGCGCTCGATCTATAAGAATGTTATCAGTTGCAGAAAGCAGATGTCCATAAATATAAAAACTGTGCAGCAAGAAAAAGAAAAAACAAAAATGACTGAACCAGAAATCGACATACCGAAGTTTGATCCAGATGAAGTACCAATAGCACCGTGGATAAAATTATTAACTCAAATTTGTGCTGATAAGAAATTAGATGACGAATGGAAGAAAAAAAATATTTATAAGTATTTAAAAGGAAGAGCACTACAGTTATATCTAACAAACTGTTTAGAAAATGAAAATTTCGAGGAAACTAAGAATTTCCTCCTCCTAAATTTTGAAGTACCAGAGGAGAGGAATTTGGAAACTTTTTTCTGCCTTAATTCTCATTCTTGCGCGAATTTAAAGGATTATTACTCTAAGAAAATAAATTTAGGAAGAAGATTGAAATTCACAGAAGACAATATCGTTGAAGCACTGAATTCCGGCCTCCCGGATCGGGAGAAAAAACTGATGACGATTGCCAGATGCGAAACGGTTTCCCAGTGGATTACTCTCATTAATCAGATCCATACGAAGACCGATGAGGAAAATACGAGTGTAGTCCGATCAGAAGTCCGAAACCCGCCTCGCTTCATTACGCCACAATGGGCGCAGACATCCGAGCCTAGGAACTGGAGTCCGCGCTTCCAGCAACCGCGAAGGCAGCTACCGACCGCCCAGCCGCCGCGGTACAACGGACCTTCCCGATGGCAGATGCCGTTCTGGCAAACGCCCCATCAGAGCCGACCCCAACCATATACCCAGGAGCAGCAACCGAGATGTCAGCAAAACAGAGGGAGAAACGACCAACACAATCAAAACAGTTATGAGAGAGTTCACAATTGCGAACATTATTTGTGTGAGAACTGTAAAGAAAAGAAGAACTTCTGACAACTACCGAAAACGTTACTACGGGTAAACCTGGAATTTGAGACAACAATTGAACATCAAAAAACAATACCGGGAATTTTAGATACTGGTTCAACAATTAATATTATACCACAAAAATTTATAAATCATTTAAATTATGTAGAAATTAAAAATCAAGCTGGGATAATTAACCAAACACAAGGTAAGGTAGCAATTCATAAAGTAATACAGGTAAGAACTAAATTACATAAAATTGTAAAAAACTTAATATTTTATGTTATAAATACAAATTTAAATTATTGCTTATTATCACTAGAATCCATAAGTCAATTTAATCTGGAAATTAATTTTAAAACTTTTGAAATTTTTCAAAATAATGAAATTGTGAATGACAATCATGAAATTTCTCATCATTTAACTTTGCATGTTGTTGATGACTGTGAAAAAGGTAAAAAGTACAAAAACTCTCAAAATTTAAATTGTGTTGATCTGCAAATAGATAATGTGTTTAAAAATACTTGTAATAATGTTAGTAATGGTGAAAATAATAATTTGAATAGTGTTACAAGTCAGGATGTAAATGATAAATTGTTTCAAGAGTTACCAAATAATCATATTGACAGAAATTTTTAAATTAATAAGTTGGAATGTGCTTCTAAAGATCATATCATTAGGTTGTTTCAGGAATTACCAAAAAATGATGTTGTTGAATTAGAAAATATTGATAATGGATGTGTAAATTTTACTGTTGATGAAAATAATGCAGAACTAGATAAGCTATTGACCCAATATAAAAACATTTTTTCTAGGGATAAGTATGATGTGGGAGAGATAGGGTTAGGACCCCAGAGGATTTATTTGACCTCTGATATACCGATATCTCAACGTCCATATCGTGCTTCCCCAAAAGAAAATGCCGAAATTAAAAAACAAATTGATGAACTTTTAAAAGCGGGATTGATAAAACCTTCTTATAGTCCTTACGCAGCACCAGTAACGCTAGCATTCAAAAGAGATGAGGGAACGAAAAGCAGATTATGTATAGATTTTAGAAAATTAAATTTAATTGCAAAAACAGATAGTGAGCCAATTCCTAGAATTGATGATATTTTGGACCAACTTACCCATGCCAAATTTTTCTCAACACTTGACTTAACTTCAGGTTACTGGCATATCAAAATTCATGAAGATGACACAGAAAAGTTAGCATTTACTACAAACCATGGCGTTTACGAATTTTTAAGGATGCCCTTTGGGTTTAAGTCTGCTCCTAGTATTTTTCAAAGATGTATCAGACAAATATTACATAAACATAAAGTAACATTTGCTCTAAATTATTTTGATGATATTGTCGTGTTTTCCAATACAATTGAAGAACATCTTTCTCATTTAAGTATTAGTACCAGGTTACCGAGCCATGCTCAGAATCTAATGGCTCCTTAAGTGTAAAATAATGAATACGTAAATGCCTTGGCACGTATCAATAATCTTCATGGTTGCCAAAGATTTTCATCGCTGTCGGATCACCCATACATTATGAGGTAAGCTTTGGTCGGCATTCAATGTTACAATGGCATATACTTTGTTTTGAAGAGGGATGCTAAATATTCGATGGTCGATGCCATTGGAGTTGAGCAAAAAGTAGTTTAACGTAAGGTGCCTCCTTTCCTTCTGTAGCAGATCAGCGAGGGTATCAGCAAAGATCTTGGGCGATGCATTCACTAACAGCGTCTTCATTACTTCAGAAATATATCTCTCCATATTGAGGACGTTCAAATTCAGCATCAAGAATTTGAGTTGGTTGAACTGTCAGATGAATGAGTTTATAAGAAAAATTCATCAAGTCTGTTATACACTGTTCGCAACGTAGCAGTACACACCAATATTGTTAATAGTTTCACTCGTCATATACTGTGAACAAAACCATTGTAAAGTATGCTTTCAAATTTCGAATTCATTGAAATGTGGGTGACATCGAAGGAACAACCACACCAATTCATTTGGAAATTCGGAATGTCCTACATCAATCTTAATGCCCAATCACATCAATCTTAATCCCCAAAATGGTTTCGGTTAATTTTTGTTTTTACTCTTAAGAAAAATGCAAAGCTCCAGGGTGAATGCAATCCATGTTAAAAAGTTTTAAACTATGATAATAAGTACCCACATTTGTGGCAGCTTTATAGATACTTAGACTGTTTACCCGAAGTATTTGTCGACGTCTAGCTGTTCCATGTCGTTCTCCTTCCAAATACTAATCATCTGTTTCATCTGCTTGTGTTTGAACTGCACGTTCACACATTTGGGCTAAGTGCTGCTGTCGGTGAACATATGTTTCCACAGCTCGTTTTTCAGCTACACTTTCATGCATTTACGTCTTTATAATATATATATTATGATAATTCTTTACGATTGAAATTGTAAATTTCAATATAGTGCTTCAATTCAAACATAAAATACTTATTTTTTTCTAATTCAAAGAAAATTTATCATGCATAAACAAATTCTACAAACATAAATTCAATCTTATAGATACATAAATACAGATGCCATAAAAGTATAATCTTGCACAAATATGCTTTAAACATAATTTTATTTTATAAACTCACGCTTAAGAAAATAAAAAGTGTAAAGCAATTTAAATTATTAATACAAAAGGACACTTCGAAATCATGAAATCACAAACAGAATAGATCAAAATTATTCTTTTATAACAACCCTAACAACTACTTAAACGTTGACAATAATAGAACAAATGGATGGACTGAAGAAAATGGACTTCTAACCTCGAATAAATCAAAAATGCATCGCTCCTATATAGTTACGCTGATCCCTGACTCTGTCACGATTCCAGTTCAACCACTCAAAATAAAACTTTTACCATCCAAACAGATTAAAAATATATTGTCTAATAACTTAAAATTTACACGGTTCGTTGGTGCGATCAGCCTGAAAATTATCATAATTATGTAAAAAAAAAAAAAAAGAAAAAAGAAGAAAGAAAACAAAATAAAGAAAAAATCTGATAATCCACCTGTTCCCTGATTTTTAAGCGTTTTTTTTTTTGTATTTTTAGCTCTATTTCATTTAAGAGAATAAAAAAAGCTAATCATTTGAGTGTCAGAATTATCTATTGCAAGTGATATTGACGTTACATTGAAGTCACGGTTATCAGGCTTTGGAGGAAAAATTACGATTCGAATTTGCTTAAGATAGCTTTTCTAAATTACTACTCAGTTTAACTTTTTTTCAAAAACCAAAATGGTTTTCTATGCATTAAGCATGGATATAGGACAGGATGTTGATACCAAACGAAATGTTTCGAATACGAAATGTTTCTGCAGATTATACAATTCGAATTTCGATGTATAATAAAAATTGAATATGAAGTTATTTAATTTTAAGTGGTTAAATATTAAATATTCTGAGTGTAGACATTCTATCGCCCGCTGTAATTGTGTTCAGAAAGGGCTTTATCCTTTAGTTTAATGACAGTACACAACACAAAACAACACAGTCTAATCCACGTCAAAATAAGAATTGAAAATTTATTAGAAAAAATCTTAGTAACCAGATTTCAGCCCCACAATTTACTGCTTCCACATATGGACAACTCCCAGCCTGCGGCCAGATGGGGCCCGCCATGGCTTTTGGACCAGCCCTCAGAACAAGTCAAAACCCTGTATAAAACCTATATAAAACATTCAAACTTCCATATAAACCCGAATTATACGGCCCGCGATTTCGCTAACATCCTGAAGTCAGGCCCAGGAGGTCACTGTCGTAAAGTTCTGCCCGCAACTTTTAAAAGGTTGTCCATACGATGATAAAATAAATGAGTTGAAATCATCAACTGCAGTGAATGAAAACTAAACTGATGGGTGATCATCTGCAAAATTAATTTGAATATCGGCTCCGAGCCCAATTTAGGAATCGATCGTATCGTTTTTTCATCGGAGTTTCGAACATCGTTTCATTATAAACGGTTGACCCATTAAAAAAAAAAAAAATCGTCAGGGTAACTACATTTAAATATTTATCGTCAACTTGGCGGAATAAGGCAGTTAAAATAGAATTCAACCTAGTGCCGTTATTCAAAAAAAAAAAAAAAAAATGGAATTTTCATGTTACGTCACAGGATCTTTTTTCTTTTTGAATGGCTGAAAAGGGTGTCATTTTTATTTAAATTATTCGGCTAAGCTGAAACTTTTATGCACTTTTGAAATTTGCATCATATGGATAAATAAAATACATGAAAAATATTTATTGTTTTAGTATATACGCGAAAATACATTGAGCTTGACGTTAGTTACAAAAGGATAATTGTAATAAATTCAGGCAATTTTTCACAGAAGATTTACGAATAGTTTTGTATTAATAACTATGAATTAAGAATAATTAAATTATTTAAGTATATAACATCAAGGTGCTTGCGGGGATGGCAACGAAGACTCTTTTCTCTTTTTCTTTCGCTGGTTGCCAGGACGATATTTTGAAATAAAAATAACTTTTTAATTCTAAACATATTTATGTAGCTGAATGGTGTAATATATCTAGTTACTAAAATATTTATTTGTCTGTGTACTGAATATCAAGTTCCATTTATTTTGTTTCTTTGCGAAATTAATTTTTACTATTGTATATCGATGGCGTGTATTTTTTAATCTGCCCCAAATTTATTTGAGCGTCCCTTTTAGGAAGATTGCATCAAGTGTGTTTTTCAAACGCTCAATAGATGGCGCTACCGTCCAAAAATTTTAAATTTTAAATTTTGAGCGTTTTAGAGTTTTTTTCAATCAATTGACCTAGCTCAATCGTTTCAGGGGCCCAAAAAACCCCCAGGTACGAAATTTAAAAAGAATCCTTAGAGCAGTTTTCGAGATCGTTCGGACATACACACACACCCACACACACACAAACATTCCTCGTTTAATATAAGAGCGGATGTTTTCCATTTGCGAAAAAGAAAATATTAAATTAAAATTAAGTAAATGTCAATTCGCGAAAACAACTATAAATTTTCTTGGATATGAAATAAAAAACGGTACGTATTCTCCCAATAATCCTAACATTGAAGTTATAAAGAAATTAATGCCTCCTAAAAATGTTAAAGAACTTCAACGATTTCTCGGAACTATTAATGTTTATCATAAATTTATACCTGACTATGCTAAGATAAGAGCACCCTTAAATAAATTTTTATGTAAAGATACTCCTTGGAGCTGGACTGATGAATGCCAAAACTCATACGAAAAATTAAAAAACAGTTTAATATCCAAACCTATACTTTCTCTGTTCAATCCTAATTATAAATGTCACTTATTTGTAGATGCTTCAAAATTAAATATTGCAGATGTTCTGAAACAAGAACACCCTGATGGATCACTGCACCCTATAGCCTTTCATTCTAGACAACTAAAACCGTACGAACAAAACTATGCCATAACAGAACTTGAATGTTTAGCGATAATTGATGCGTTGGATAAATTCCACTGTTATCTTCAAGGTAGTCATTTCGTTGTTCACACAGATCACGCTGCTCTAGTATGGCTGAAAAAAGTAAAACATCTTACAGGTCGTTTATTTAGATGGTCTTTAAAATTATCAATGTATGATTATGATATTAAATATTTAAAGGGATCTACTAATATCGAAGCAAACATGCTTTCTAGGAATCCTATTTCTCATCATGTTTACCATAAAGTTCACTTATTAACGTTAAATGAAATTAAAACGAAATAGGAAGAAGAACAAATAGCTGATAAATCTTACTCTAAAATTAATGGTGTATGGACTGTAAAGAAAAAAGGTATACCAAAAATTGTTGTTCCTCAGTCACTTAAATTGCCAATATTAGAAAAAGCACACACTCAGTTTGGCCATCCCGGCATACAAAAGATGCTTAGTTTAATTTCCCCACACTACTATTGGAAAAATATAATTACTGATGTTTCGAATTTTGTTAAGCACTGCGAAATATGTCAATTAAATAAAAAATCGAATAAAAAACAATTTGGTCTTTTAGAGGCATTACCTCCGGTTAGAGAACCTTTCGAAAATTTGTCAATAGATACAGTTGGAGGACTGAACTACTATAATTCAACCAAAAAATATTTACACGTAATAATAGATCACGCAACTCGTTACATTTGGACTTTTCCATCTAAAAGTGTCACCACGGAAACTTACACAAACTGCCTGAAACAAATTTTTCAAATCCAAGTACCTAAAAAATTACTTAGCGATAGAAACCCTGCCTTCACGTCCTCGCGATTTAGGAGATTTTTAGAACATAATAACGTAAAACAACTACTCACCTCAGCACACAGACCTCAGTGTAACGGGAAAAATGAAAGAGCTAATCAATCAATTGTCAGTAGATTAAGATGCAAGGTAAACTCATCTGATAAAATACCCTGGACAAAATTATTAGAAGAAGTAACACAAGAATACAATAACACACCTCCTC
>JAWZYV010017874.1:10000-33232 GCA_038373885.1 Cheiracanthium punctorium | reverse complement strand
CGGCGCTGTAGCAAATCATTACTTTAATTAACTACTAGATGGGCCTGCAGTGTATCACTTCTTGACTGTGCAAATGATCGTTATGACAATTGGTATACATAGATAGTTGAACACGGTCGCTATGAAAATCAGTATACATAACTATTTGAACAATGAGAATATTTTGGCGTTATCCATTTTGCTATAACTCGCCACTTGACGGCGCTGTAGCAAATCATTACTTTATTGAACCACTAGATGGCCCTACAGTGTATCACTTCTTGACTGTGCAAATAATCGCTATGAAAATAGGTATACATAGATATTTGAACACGGGGAAGAGTTTGGCGCTATCCATTTTCCTATAACTTGCCACTAGATGTCGCGTCAACACATGAACTACAGGACTGTCCAGCCGATAGTCATGAAAATTCGTATACATCGATATCTGAATGCGAAAAATATTTTCGCCGTATCCGTTTTGCTAAAACTCGCCACTAGATTGCGCTACGCCGCATGGCCTTCTGCACCGTACAAACGATTGCCTTGCAATTCGGTATGCATGATTATTGGACACAATATAACGCGATATCCACTTTGCTATATCTGTTTATTACAATGAATAGTAATCACCACAAATCGTAATATCAAAAAGTCCATTCATTCCCGTGCGAAGGACGGGTACTTCAGCTAGTTTTCCTATAAAAACACATTAATGTAACTCCAAACACTACATGGTGAACCGTGATCGGTAAAAAATACGTTATGTGAATCAGCCAGAATACTGTCAAATAATAACTGCTAATAAAAACGGGTCATAATAAATAAACTTTTTGCACACAGCAGATATTGGTTTGACAACGACGATATGTGCGTATAGACGTCCTGCTGAAACTAATCAAAATAGATTCACGGGTGGTCAAAATCCATCCGTATGTCTTACATATATATGGACATTGCGTCATCGTGAAGTAAGTTGACATTTTACGTAGGGTCCAAATCCATTTTTCCGACAAAATTTCAAAAACAGAATGGATCGCCATAACAATACTTCCTTTGCTATGTACAAGGAAGTAAAAGACTATAGTCATTTGAAACTCAACCGAAATTTTATTATCTTTATCATTTAGATATACCTTACGGTATTCCAAGCAACAATTTACTTATCAACATCAATATACAGGGTACCCATCAAGCAAAATCTCCCACAGCGCAGATATGCAAAACAAACGCTTCACAATACCTTCATAGCGTTCTTCGCTCGAGAATGTTTCATTTTTTCCCCCTAAAATGTTTTAAAACACCACCTGGTGGTCACTTTTTGAACTGAAATCCTTTCCTAGCAAGTATCTCTCCTACCGTCCCATTCAAACTTCCTGAAAGTTTGGGAGCATTCTGATCTTTAGTTTTTGGACTTCATTAGGAATGTCTACCTATTTAGGAAAACTCTGAACTTATGAACGCCTTGTACATTTTCGTCCGCTTCAATGACAAATTTAAAACGTATTAATTGATTTACATAATTAAAGAAATAAACATTTTGCTAACTTATTATAAAATCAACTAAGGTTATCATTCAGGGCCTATTTGAAACCTCTCAAACAAAGTGTCTGCTCTTTCAAAATAAAGTAATTTTCACACATCTGTATTTGGGCCAAACATTTTTAATCGCGATCTTTTGTCCTCGTTTTCTGGATATACAGAAAAACTCCTTTGTCGGGTAATGAACTTGCACCTTTTTGCTCAAAGAAAAACAGGGCCGGTTTGAGGCGTAGGCGACGTAGGCGGTTGCCTACGCTTAAGTTTCTATCGAGGGGCGCCAAATTTAACTTTTTTTTCGTATTTCCGAACATTTTTCTTTTTTTTCAGATAGACGTACTGACTGCTCTCATCAAGCTTTTAAACAGTATTATTATCACAAATACTTTTAGACACTCCTGAAGTCTCCGGTGTGTATTGTCAGGAAGCGTTCTTTGATCGCTTCGTTTTTCATTCATGGGAAACGTCCAGATGTCCACTGAATGTCCAGGCCTCCACCTCCAGGCTATGCTAAATTACCTTCTTCCGTACATCCTCTGAATGGTCTTTGGACCTGTTGATTCATTACCTCCGATAATTATTTTGAGTTGTCACTGCCACCTTACATCAGATCTTATCCGGATGTTTGGAGAAATGGTTTCTAAAGTTACCTTCCTTCCCGTTATACTTCAAAAGAAATGCCGCAAAAAATATACGCCAAAACAGACAAGCTATAATTAATTTTGAACAAAGCCACACAAAATCGAGTGTTTTTTTCATCAAGTTAGCCCCTGCTTAAACAAAAATATTAATTTTAGACAATTCTGCGCCCCGGTGAATTAAAGTTCTGGGATATTTCTGCTTCCTAAGTTTTTCTCAGCCCTTAGAATCGGCTTTCCAATCAGGGCCGTAGCGAGGTTACCGCAGGGACGGTCTTCGCCTAGGGCGCAAAATCAGAAGAATCACGAGTTTTAAATAGTTTTTCTAATTAGTGTTTCTTTTTTTTCCGTTTTTTCCAAAATAGTACATCTGTAGGGGGGAGGAAAGGATGGTATTTTATTAGTATAATGATTCCGGACAAGGGCGGCAAATAGGGGACGCAGTCGCACCCCAAATTTAACAAGCATTTTATTTATTTCATATTCTGGATTTTAGAGCATCAAATCTCGCACCCCCAAATGAAAAACTGAAATGCCACTTCCCGCCTCTGATTCCGGGAATTAAAGAATTATTAAGTTGTCGTTGAATCTGCAGAAGGGGGGGGGGGCATAATTCGGACGGTTCTGCTAGGTTACACCGGGCTACACTGCTGTTTCCAAATTAAACAGTAAACAGATATATATCACTCCAGTAGACAGAGATTTTTCAGAGCGTAAATAAACGAAATTTCTATACAGTATAAAATTTCAAAAGATCATGCTAAAAAAAGTTTCAAAGGAAGATACAGTGTTTACTCGCGTAATAGTCAACCTCTCATATAATCGCACCCCAGTTTTGAAGCAGAAAAAAATTGCTTTAAAATTACAATATTATGATGTAGAAAATTTCCCCTCATAATAGTCGCACCTACACTTTAACAATGAAAAATTGGCAAAAAAAGTGCGACTGTTACGCGAGTAAACACGGTATATTTCGGATTTCACTCCCTTAGTACGCTCTGGCAAATCATAATATATTCTAGAGCGAGGGCGACAAAGAAATCGTCAAAGTCATTTCACAAGAACAGAAAAATAAATTAAAAAGTAAATTTTTGCAGTTTTTTATCGCGTTGGCAAAAGGAAAATGTGTCTAATTTTGACGCCCTGCTTTAACAAAAATGTTTAATTTAGACATTTCTACCCCCTGTGAATTAAGCTGTGGAAAGCTTCAGCCTTAAGTTTTTGTAAAGGGATTTGTTAAGGTTTTTTGGCAAAAGGAAATGTGTTAGATTGACGCTCTTAACAAAAATTTTTATTTAGCATTTTCTGCACCCTTGTGAATTATACCTGAGGAATGCTTCAAATTCCTGAGTTCGCAGCTCCTAGAATCGTTTTTTAAGCAGGGTCGTGGCGGGGATAGCCCTTGCCAGGGCGCAAGCAGAAGAGGGGGCGTAAATCAACCGGATCACAGGATGTTTAATTGATTTTTCTAATATTTTAGAGGACAAAACATAAATGTGTCTATCATGGGCGCCACCAGAATATTTGCCCATGCCAAGGGAAAACACTGCCTACAAAAAGCCAGGGGGGGGCAAGTGCCCCCTTGCCCTATGCTGCCGGCGCCCATGGTGTCTTTAGAATAGTAAGAATTCATTTACTGGGAACTAAGCACAGGGGTGAAGGTAGAAGATTTTAACTCTGAGATATGAGAGACATTTTTCAGATCATAAATAAAAACCAAATTCCTTCGCGGTATGAACTTCCGAAAGATCATGCTAAAAGTTACAGAGGAAGATTCCACCTAAGACTCCCCATTGCCAATTAAATAGTAATAATTCATAAACGACTGCGATGAGGGAAAAAATCAACGAAGCAGAAAGTTATTCAATTGCAGCTCGATAGAGCTTAAATGATTTTAAGATAGGGAAAATGAAAATTCCTAAAAAGTGCATTTGAACCTTATACTATTAAAAGCTTTAAAAGATTTCTTTTTCAGAATGATTTTCAAGATCGACTTAGTTTTCTCATGGACTTTTTATCAGGTTACTTAAAAGTATTTTTGTGTTTCTTAATTACGTTCTATGAATTTGGTAGAAAAGTAACGAGTCTTTGGAAGTGCTCTGCTGAGTAATATTAAAGCGTCTGATAAATAATTGAACAGAGGAACCAGTGTCAAGTCTGCTTGGGATTCAACAAAAGTAATCTGATAAACTATCAAGTGGATGTGAAATTTCGACTCAGAAAAAAATTCTTATCGCAAAGTATGGAAATTCCTGAATACGATCTTTTTCAAGAATAGTCCTTTAAAAAGGAATCCTTTTTAATTTGTCTAAGAATTTTTCTGTTCGTTCATAGCTCCCGAAGGCTTATTCCTTATAAGAACATATAGTACTTCTACACTTTTTATAAACTAAGTAATAAATTATAATAAATGATACTTAATAAACTCTTTTTTTCTCAGCAAAGTTTTTAGAAGAGTGTCACTTTTCACAAAATTTTAAATTTAAGAATTTTTCCTGAAATCTCCATACTGATACAGGTTTACCGTTTATTTCAAATGTATAGAACAGCTTTAAAAGGACACGTTAAAGAGTTAAGTCTCAATACTAGTTTACTATATTAAGTGCCAAATTATACAGGGTTATCAGATCCTCGGTTTCGAAGAGCTATAGTAAAAACTAAAAGATAAAGCAACAAAGTTGACTTTATTGAGAAAGAATGTCACAGTTTATCACACAGTCAATATGTAAGTTCGTGCAGCAACGGATTAATGGAATTTTGTACGGGTGTGAGGGTGGGGGGGGGGGGCGTTAGTTTGTCGGGGAGGGGGTGGTTAGTTAGAAGATTGGCATATACATCCATTTTATGGAAGTGAAATAAGATCTTTTACATTAAATTTTTCCCAATCTGGCCGGTAGCCCCTCCGCCCCCCCCCTTATAATCCGTCTTCGCTTCGTGATGCGGCAGATATCAAGTCTAAAGGCAAATTCTTCTCAATGTTTACACTGCTCAATGTGACCAAGGTTTCACACATAGAACACCTGTAAGCTATGTAAATAAAACTTGAATTGTTTCTGTATTCTTTCAAATGTTCTTTCTTATTTGCTGTATAAGTCTTAGTTTTGTTACTATAGCGCTTTGAAATCCCGGAGGGAATTCTGAATAACCCTGTATTATTTTTTCTAAACTAAAGCCAGTGGCTTACTGCAAAAGTCGGAGGTCCCCCCGCAAACATTATACTCTGGGGCTCCTTTTAAATTAGTTATGTAATTAATTACCAATCTTTTATACCATCCCTTGCACATTTATGATACAAAACTATTGAATATTTATAATTATAAAGATTCAAAACAAAAAATTGAAATAAATGTCAGATTTATTAGTATAAATTTATTTAAATACAGCGATTATTTAAATAGGCAAATTTTAAAAAGACTTTTTTATGTACAAATGAAGTGTCTTATTAATCGCTGAGCACACTTTTATCAGGAACTAGCAAATGGCCCGGTCTTCGCCAGGCGCGGATCCAAGGGGAGGGCGGTGGGGGCGATCATCCCTCCTGGGCGAAGTCCAAAACTCTGTTATAATTTGTTAAAATATATTATGAAAGTATAATGAAAATTAAGTAGCCTTTTTCTAAGGGGTGTATGGCAGGTACTACTCCCCGTCCTTTTTAATCATAGCTCATACACAGATTTTATCAATAATATAATTAATTTCATAATTGGTGTAATTAATTAATTAATTATAAAATGATTTTGCGAATTCCACCCCCCACCCCCTGTTTCAGGTACAAAATCGCCCCCTCCTTGAGTAATTTCTGGATCCGTCCCTGGTCTTCGCACGGAGAGAATTGCTTTCTTTATTTCATTTATTTTGTTTAAGCACGCGAAATCTTTTACTTGCTTTTATGGAACTTTTAGATGACTCATTACATCAAAATGATGCCAATCTCGCTTTTTATTCCTATCTTTACATGAAAAAAAATCTCATATTGGTCAGATTGAATGGCCAGGGTACCGTCGGAGAAGCTTTTTAAAGGTGATACTTGGGAAAATTCTTTAAAAATCCGTAAACTAGTAGTGTCCGAGTGGATAAGCCACTGAACATGGTAGACGGTTGAAGTGTTTTGGTCGGTTTCGTCCAAATATAACGAGAATACGCGTTAGAGCCCCATAAAAAAGTCCTTCAACCAAGGCGCCTCTCCTCTTGTGTAGGCTTGCCATAACACAATTCAGACGAATACTGGTAGATATTCGAAATTACGAAGTCATCTATGAGCTTCTCCATGTTGTTTTACAAATCTGTGCAAAATTGCAAGCCGATCGATCAGACGGTGTGGATTTGTATTAACACAGATAGACAAATTTTCACAGGTATACACATTAGATAATACTAATTTATCAGGAGCTTGTAGCAATTTAAAGAATCATATCGGCGATTTATCTAAAAATATGGTGCTACAGTTATTTAAGGTAAGGGTTCAATTACTTTTCTCATTTAGAGGAAGTAAGAAGGAAAGCAAATGAGCATGGGCGACCACACGAATATTTTTTGGAGAGGACAATCTTAAAAATTTTTTTCTAGAGGGTGTCAAATTTTAACAATTGGAATACCGATTTTGCTTTTTGACTCCCTTTTGTTTACATCATAATCTAATATGCTAAATCTCATGATGAAGGATCCATGTGTAATGGGGGGGAGTAAATGCTCTGCCTTGCCTCCTAATGGGGGCCCATGCAAATGAGAGGGGGGGGGGCGTAAAATCAGCGTTCTATGCGAGGGGGCGTAAAATCAGATCTCACCTACGCCAAAAAAATGCCTAAAACCGGCCCTGAAGAAAAAAAGAAAACACTCCGCAAAGGACATTGACAAAATGAGTGCCCAACTTTTTCGTTTGTCTCTCTTCCAATCAGTATTCACAACCTTGATGAAAAATGAACAATACTCAGTAATTCTGCTGAAAAATATTATTCAAATTGTGCAGTCATTACTACAAAATTTTGCTTTTTGAGAAAGCTCGGAGTAACAACCTGCTTTATACTCATTAGTTAACTTTGATTTTGACTTTTTTATAACAGGATGTTTAGGACTTTTCGCCCTGAAGTTCAAGAAAATAGTCGTGATTTTTAGTAATTGCGTCATTTCTTTTGAAACAATTTTGAAACATACTCTCCACTTTCTAGTGTCACTTCTGGGGACATTGAAAAATCATACTTCAAAAATCATACTTTACACTTTTATAATTGGATAGATAACCGATATTTTACAATGGCCGAGTCGTTTTGGAAAGCTTCTCTAATATCGAACTTTTAAACATTCTTAAACTTTAAACTCGTTTTTGACAGCTGACAGAGCTTCCTACTCGAGAAGACTTACTGTAAGTGCAAAATTTTTAGAAAGCTATCCAAATAGTCAATCATCTACTTTTTTTTTTTTAAATTGCACACAATTTAAATCTAGTAATATTTTTGTATAAAATAATTACACAAAACAAAATCGAATCTTTTAATAGAACAGCTAAAAATTAATGTCTCGTGGAACCATTTTGACATCTCAGAGACCCCCATTATTTTTCATTAACAGACATTGCCCCCTTGCATGTGCAATTGAACCCCTGGCTGTCCACATGGACCACTTTGAGAATCATTGCATTTAATGTTAATTAACTTATGTCTCCATTCATAAGAAAATAATTCCAGTCATTGGACTCGTAATGTTTACAATCGCTCGAAGATGCTCTCAGAAATTTCCTTGCCTGTAAAATCTCTTTCACTGCATACAGAGTTAGGATGCAGTGAAATAAGGATGTCTGAAAACTCCCCACTTTTTACATGTTCAACATCTCAAACGAGAACTTCGGTGTTTAAAATTTTTAACTGTTTTTCTTTTCTTTTCTTCCCCCTCTTTGCATTAGTCACATTCATACTACGTTTTCTTTTAGTTCCTTGTATCTAGGGCCATATTACTGGCAGGGCAAACGGGGCCACTGCCCAGGGCCCACATATTTTAGGGACCCAAAATCATACTTTACACTTTTATAATTTCATAATAAGATAAAAAAAAGAGTTAAAAGTTGTATTGTTTTTCAATTATAAAATAAGAACAATGAAAACAATTCAAATTTACGTCTGTATAAATTAATTTAAACTTCTATTCAATTTGTCAAAAGGCTTCTATTATCGATATAGCATAGCTGCCAACATTTGTGGAATCTGGTTAACTACCTTTTTATAACCAGTATTTTTAAAGTAGCAAAATTTTTGTAATTAACTACGTTGGTTAGCTGTTATTTTTTTTTAAATTACTGTTTACAAAATGTGGTTTATTATATTGCGAGCATGTTGGCAACTATGATATAGCAGTTAGATGTAACGTTTCACTGATGCTATCTGTTTCCTGAATGCCATATATATTTGATTATTTCAGATTACTTAAAATAAAATTTCGTTTTTAGAGGAAGGAAGAAGATAATTTAAAACTTTCCAGAATAAACCAATCGTAATTGGGGCCCCAATATTTTTCTTTTGCCTAGGACCCACAGTTGCCTTGATCGTGGTCTGCTGTATCCCGTAATTCAACTTGATTCCGGTTTAAACTCACATTTATTGGATTTGTTTTATGACTAAGGCTTTCTGTTCCGTAAAACCTTACTATTTGCACATAAAACCTTACTATTTGCACATAAAACCTTACTATTTGCACATAAAACCTTACTATTTGCACATAAAACCTTACTATTTGCACATTTTGATTTTCTCTATGAAGTTAAATATTAATTTGAAAATAAAAATGTGATTGGTATCAAATCGTAATAAGTCTTATTCATCGTCTGCAGCATTAAAAATATTCTTTGCTTTGAAATATTGCTTAAAAATAAACAATGTATCGAAGGCTATATTTTTGCGCTATCCGAAGAGAAACTACATGTAGATTGTTTTATGAAAATTATTTGGCGGGTGAAAAATAGAAATATGTAGTTAGAGTTGATGAAGGTTGGATACATTTATCCGACTGCAATAGAAAAAGATCGATTGACTACCGCAAAAGAGGAGAAAAAGACTTAACAAGTGGGTTTAGAGAAAACAAGAAAGGTTTTCTAAAGGTTTTATGGTCATTCTTGGATTTTCTTATAACGGAAAACTTACAATAAGGAAAGGAGAAAAAAAATGTCAAAATTAATTCGGATTACAATCAGAAGTATGTTTTAACACCTACTTTTAAAAAGACGAAATTCCATCCCTTTATCCAAACAATCTTCACTGTGTTAAGTTCCATCAGGATAAATCTCCAAGCTATACCTCTAAATCTACTGCTCTATTTTTTGATAAAATGAGAAATGAAACTGGAATTGAAGCTATTCCCTTTGAATGCATCCCCCACCCAAGTCCCTTGACGTGTCTACTATGAAATACTGTGCATTTGGACTTTTAAAACATGCTCTTTATAAGCGGCGTCCCGAAACATTGGGTGGACTCTGGAAGATTGTGAAAGAGGAGTGGAACAATATCAGCCTTGATGTTTTAAGAAAAGGACTTTTATCTTGGAAATCAAGATGTAATAAGGATAGTTCAAAGAAAGGGCTATCAGATTGAACACATGAGGAAATAAAATTCTTATATTTATTTCTATATATATCTTTGCCAAATCGTTACAAAAATGTGTGAACACCCTTTGTATTTGTGTGTTTAAAATGGACGGAAAACCTAACTTAAGCATGTCTCAGAAATCCAGCCAAGAAGCAATCTCCGTTATCGTTAATATGAACACACGATTTAATCATAAATTCGATTCTATATCCGTTTTAAACCCTCTTATAGCATCCAATAGGCTGTTATATTCCTATATAAAAAGTTCACAGTCGGCCATCTTGGGTGAGGCGGCTTCTCCACAGCCCCACTGTGTTTGACAGACAACAATAAGAAATCGACAGTAACAATAAATACACGCACCAAAAAAATACATTTTCAATTCATTGTTGATACAACCATTGTATAAGAAAGATAATTCTAACTGTATCATATTTTAACAATCTTTCTTACGTTCTCTTAAAAAGTAATAGCTGCATCTTAGTCTGTCCTGTTTTTTTCCTTCGAAATGAATTGAATATATTGCAGATTTCCCAAAGTATTTTGCTTCCACTGATTCAAAATGAACTGTTTTAAAATATTTCTCGCCACTGAAAAGTGGATCAAAAGATGTCTCAGGTACTTGCAGTATTAAGAATAGTGTGCTAAGTTATAGAGTACTTGTATGTTGTAGGAAACATTAGCTCACGATTGTTTTTCGGAGTTGTCCCCAACACGGACATTCGATATTAAAATTTTAAATATAAATGTGGTAGAAAAATATAGCTAACTGTGCAACAGGAATGAAATAACACTCCGTATAAACTGATTCCCCTTTTCACAACTCGGGGCAGTTTAGCAGCCCGAGTATTTACTATCCCATGGAGTCTTAATAAAGAATTTTTAATTCCGCCACTGCACTTGCTACAAAAATACGATCATCTGATCGATTCCTCCGTACCATTGCCATAATGATCGCCATCCTAAAATGAGAAGTAGCTTAGGATTAGCAATCAAGGAAGCTGACTCTATAAGTATCTCCGAGTCACGTTCCACTGCTCCGTAAAAAGAGAAAAAAAATGAAATGTAGAACACTGATCCGTAAAACGAGAAAAAATTGAAATGTAGACGTTCATGTTCTGATTCAAAAAGTATAAACAGGTTGAGACCCCTTAGAAAGACTTTTTTAGACATAGATGTATTTAAGGGAGATATCCAGGGGGTGCATCCCCCCACCCACCACACACTTCCGAAATTTTGATTTTTTATTAAAATTATAACGATATAGTCTTTTTTGTGAAAAATTCTGTCGTTTTTTATCGTTTGGACCCTTCCCTAGTAGCACAATTAGTCCAAAAGACGTTTAAAACACTTTTTTAACGTCAAGAAACGTGTTTCTAACGTAATTTGAACGTTTTTTGAACTAGTTGTGCTACTAGGGTCTCCCCCAAAATGTATTTTTGGATACGTGGCTGCCCACTGAGGGCAATCCAGGCATCGGCCTAGATCCCACGTGTAGATAATTGGCCGAAATCCTACAATATCTCGAATAATAAATTCTATTTCATTAAAATACTTCAGCAGAACAGAATTACACAAGAATCCTTTCATATTTAGCTCACAATTTCCCTCAAAAAATCATCCATTATTTGTAAAATGAATTATTTTTTATCAGTACCGGCCCCCGCTGAGATCAATATAGAAGAAAAACGGGATGAACTGTCCAATGCCAAAAAAGTGCAGCCATTGCCATCGCTCGATGTCACTACCAGGAGCCGCACAGCTAGCTGTGTCAAAACATATTCTTTATATCTGTGTGGCACGCGATTCGATGGACTGCGCTATTGCTGGTAGTTAAATGGAGCGATGGCAACGGTTGAACTTTTACGGTACTGGGAAAGGGTTGTGCTTCAGAGGGTTAACTAACGAAGGAGTGAAACAGACTGCTCGAAAGAGAAACTTAAGGGCATTCTCGTGGCTCGGGTAGAAAGAAGCGAAATTTTTTTCCAATTTAAAAATTATACCTATACGCAATGTTTACATCTAGAACACGTGTTATTTGAAAGAGCTTGTAAGATCGATGAACACTTTTGTGGGGGGGGGGATGCGTAGGGGTGATTTCAGAGCAGCTGTAAATCGGACATACATTTCCGAGTCTGGAAGCCTGATTCCTTACTGGGCACACTTGTAAAATAAACGCGACTGAAAAAAAGACTTGGTGCCATTTCGCAATGCCTTCAGGATGTATATTGCTCTCTTTCTTTTCATCTAGTTGCTCTGGCTGCATTGAATTTGAAGAGAAAGATGAAAAAATGGAAAAGTTCGTGGAAGACATTGGAGTCATAAATTTGTGAGTATAGTCAAATGGATAATCGTTCCACTTCGAAAACAGCCACACGTGACTAGACTCTGCGTGCAAGGGACCTATCTGATTGGCTGCCGAGAAATTGCGTACATATACTCTTGTAACGGAAGCATAATTAAGAATTTTGCAAAAAATCTCATCTAAATGAAAATAACAATAATACATTTCTTTGGGGGTGGTACGAGAGGCCCACCCTTCCTCATCAGCAACATTTCACCATCTACACAAGAAAAAAATAGAAGAAGGGTGCGAATCTGCCACCAGAGTGGCTTTCTTATAACAGACTCCATGGCGAGGTAAGACTAATGCACAGATCCCTAAAAACGCAACACAGTAGAGGGGAAAGGATTCTTTTTTTACAACTTGGGGGGCAGAGAAGGGTCCCTGCAAACGTGAAAAAGGTGACCCCCCCTTTTATGCTTTAGCTCAAGATTTTCTGTTTTTGAGTTCGAAATTTTGCCTCTTCGAAGCTGTCTCCCCGATGCAATCCCCCGATCCCCAAGGGGCTTACCGTGTCTGGCAGCCCCTGCTTGGGGGTAGCCGCCAAGAAAAGATAACTGCAGATCCTCCGTCATTTGACAGTTCCGAACTGTCTCAGACAGAGGAAGAGTCGTGTTTGCATTGTATGCTGGGAAAAGGCGAAGCCTTCAAACACCCTCGCGCAACAGAGGCCGAACTGCCGAAAATGCACAATGCTGAATTGAAAGCAGGTGCTGCATAAAGCAATACTTCTTTTAACGAATCGAAATGCAAGGAAAGTTTGATCTAACGAATACTGAAAACGCATAAGACTTTCGAAGCGGGCGGGATTCAACAACCACAATCAGGACGACCTATTTCCGGAAGACATTTACCGGAAGACTATTCCGGGAGTTTATTACAGTGACGCCCAAAATGCATTCAATTCATAACGCTCTACGGACGTTTTCAATCCATTAAAGGCATACGTTCAAGCGTTGTCAAACTAACGTTCCAAAAGCCACCCACTGTTGACAAGCTTGGCAAAATACCGTCCATTTCACACCAGAAAACCACTTTAAAAAACTGGAACTCCTTGGTGATTTCTCTTATGTAACGGGCGAAAAGTACGCAAAACTTGGTATTTCCTGTGGTATCGCATTTCATTTTCAAATGAGGCGAGTTAGAAGGAAGTGCTTTGAAAATTCGTATAATTTCATGGACGTGCAATGGTCACGGGGTGTTGTCCTTCAGAACGCGAATACAGGTATTCCAGAGAGACACACAGAAAAGATCTCGGCAACAGTTTGCATTTGCAATTCGCTGGGCATTGATTCAAGAGATACTCGATAATCTCAGTGCTCATTGGTTAGAAAAGATCTCTGGGGGAAGAGATTTTCCTTCTGGGTCCATCGTGGCTTCTCTGCCAAGAAGGAGCCAATGCTCCTACTGCTGCACGACGCATGCGCTCTGTTGGACGCTGCACGACTACTCGTCCAAACTGGTAAGCAAGAAAAAATACATAAGGGGAATCGCTGCGTCTTAGCAACGTTGCCAAGCGGGGATGCAAACGGATTTTAAAATATTCGTGTTTCCTCCAAAGACAGTTCGTACTACTGTTACGCAAGTGATTTTGAATATTTGTCTTAGAATCGGCATCACTGATCTTTCGCGTTTATTTTTCTAGGTACGTCGAAAATGCTTTGTCTTGCCTGGAGGAATTAGCAAGCGCTTTGAAGGAAAAAGCGAGGTCGTCTCCTACGAAATATCTGACGCCTTACATGAATGCTTCCGTGGCTTACGAAAAACAGTTACTTAAAAATTGGAAAAAAAACCTTAAAGCTGGGCATAAAACTCCAAGAACTGCTGTTTACAGAAAGTGACGTATTTTATGAAAACTGTGGAATGGATGATGATGAACTCTTCGACGCATTTTACGAATTTGTCAAGTATGCCAATATTGCCACTGAAAAAATATTCCGCATAAAGAAGGAACTTAAAGAATGTAAGTATGAATGCTTGGATGGACGGGGGGGCTTTCATTTTGCGCTCACTCCCCTAGCAAAAAGTCCGTACCTGAAATAATACTCAAAAATGGTTATAGATAAATAATAAAACTCGTGAAAAAACACCTAAAGGTACTCAAGCGTAACGATCGTTCGACACGATCGTTACGCCTGAGACCTTTAGGTGCTTTTTCACAAGTTTTATTATTGTTCGTACCTGCCTCGTGCGCGCTCAGAAGGCTATGCCCTCTAAAGGTAAAAGCTTTTATCATGGACTGTTTTTCGAATTCGATGCTGGAAAGAAGTGTTTTAAACTGTTTTCCCTCTTCACTCTGAATTGTGTAGAGGCTCCCTGTGCCAACTTTCTTGACTATTGTGCTAGATATTAATGAAATACTCTGCGTATCGTAGAATATTTGACCTACAGATACAGAGTGGATGAAAGTGAACGGAACTTCTACGTCGTCAGTCATTGCACTGACGAAGCCACTCAATTCTATGCGCGTATTCTTTATTGAAACTGAATGCCCATTCACTTTTCCGTGAAATGCTATTTTGATGATTTCAGTGTTGTACGTACATTTGGGTCTGTAACTTACAGGACACTGGTTTCTGCGAATTTACGGAGAGTCAGCCGTGGCAACTCTGTCCATTGATCCCGTGACACACGATGAGTGCACAGCTTATTATTGACCGATATTATCTGTGTTAGTTGCATTATTCAATGTTTTTATTCTCTTTTCAGATATGAATGCCATTCGCAGCATGAAGTACTTCGTCAAACTTTTCGGTTTGTATTGAACAAATGAACGTGACACAAAGAATATTTTGTACAACTCCAAATTTTCCTCTATTTTTAGTGTTGTTCTTGAAATTCACAATAAGATATTTTGTACAAATTTAAATATAGACTTTGAATTATGTTTACTGAACAATAAAACCTATATTTTCACTACCTGATTTCGTTTTCTTTCCCTTGCTACAGGCATTTCATGCTATACATATTAATGAAACCATCTGCCGCATTATAGAAGTGATTCATAGTTTTCTTTAGTCCCTTGCTGTCAGACGCGTAGAAATATACGTTCGTTCGACTCAAATCGTTTTCTGTATTTCTCGCAAATCAGGCAAGAAGCAAAACTCCTTAAAAATTGGACTTAAATGAAATCCATAAAATATATAAATATACTCTATATGAAGTGAATTTCAGAAAATGCAAAATTGTTGGACTGGTGGCATAAGCTTTCTCTTATAGACATTAGTTTGAAAAGACAGATAGCGTTACTGCAGACATTAGCTTGAAATGACAGATAGCGTTACTGCCAAATGATAACAGAAAATCTCTGTCAGCGTGACTTGTATTAGTGGTCCCAAGATTAATGCCTTGCAGAAATTCTATCTATACGCATATAAGTTCATATCCCCCCCCCTCGAAAAATTTTCCTGGCTACTCACCTGGTGAAAGCATAGGTACGACTGTTATACGGGGGAAAATTTAGTACATAATATTGTAACTCTAAAGCTATTTTTTCTGCTACAAAACGGGGGAGCGAGTATTATGCGAGGGCGACTGTCACGGGAGTAAACACGGTATGTACCCAATTTGAGCTCAATCGAATGCACCGTTTAAACGCTAGCGCATTTTCAAGAATTTCCCCCGGTAGGCCATAATGTAAAAGAAATCTTTGTCGTAGCCCTGTCAAAAAACGATGAGTGTCCTATACACAGCGAAATCAATACCGGTCTTGTGACGCTGGTTTATATCATATGTACACAGTAGCGGATCCAGGGGAGGGGCTAGGGGGCTTCAGCCCCCCCCCAAAAGAGATTGCTCATGGGTAACATTCTGCTTTATTATACACTTTAAATAGCTAAAATGGCCATATTTTATTACTTAGCCCCTCCCAAAAGCCTAATACATTGGTTTAGACTAAAATTTTGATTTATAGTACATTTTAATTGGGTGAAATAAGCTTTTTAAAAAATTTAGCCCCTCCCAAAAAAAAAATTCTGGATCCGCCACTGTATGTACACAATTTGAGCTCAATCGAACGCACCTTTTAGGAGCTATCGGGCTCACACACATACACACACACGTACGTACATCTCGTAAAAATATCGTCAATGAATTCAGAAGTCCTCAAAACGTGTCAATACACCAAAATCTCGAAGTCGAATTTTTTAATGATTACGATACTTTCCTTACATGGTACATCTTCGGAAAGTAATGAAAACAAAAATAGAAACAATTTAAAAGAATTTCCATATCTGCTTCTTAAAAGAGCACTATAAATTGTGTGAAACTCTGATTTCTCCCATTTATTGAAAGAATAATAATAAAAAAAAAAGTTAAATTTAGGCATTACGATTTTTTTTTTTGGTGTTATTTCAAAAAATCCTATAAAAATAGCGTTTAATCTAATTTATTTTAGAACTCAACTTGTTTTAAAATCCGAATGTATTCCAAATGGCTGTTCATTATTAAAATTTCGTCATGATCATTCGCTATTCCAATTAAAATAATGATGCAAAAAATCATCCGGCGGACAATTTTTTTGTAGGGTGAGATGATAGGGGTGGGGGCCATAGTTGTAAAAAAAAATATAAAAAATAAATATGAAATATAAAAGAGAGACTTGTTTGATGAAGACGCGAATCCCGGAATCTGACTTCTCAGACCGAGACAATAGGAAACGCCCGAAGGCGGTGCTTTCTGTATTCGACCCCGCCTTGAATTAATCGGTTACATCCCACAGATCGCCAACAATTTCAGCCCCATGATCTAGACCAGCGGTGCGCAAACCGGGGGTCGTGAGAAAATTTTTGGGAGTCGCTAAATTCAAAGAGATTCGAATTTATGAAAAATGTACAATTATTCATATCAAAGAACTGAAATAATACAATAGAAGAAACTGACAATTATTATTTTAGGAGCGCGATATTCCGATACACCATTCGCTATCACAGGGCTTCAAAACCCCGTTATCATGCATAGTGATCTGCAAATTGATCATTCATAGTGATCTTCAAAATTACTTTCCACTAAAACAAAACATGGATCTCGATTGGATCCAGAGGATGACCTGCGATTTCCAATATAGATCCGAACATAAAAGCAATCACGAGCTCTTTGCAAGCACACATTGACTTTTTATGATGTAAAGTTTTTTTTTAAGTATTTTTCATTTAAAAATATTTATATCCATAAATAAACCATTGATTCATAAAATTATGTGTTGATTCAGTAACTGATTTTTATGATGTTACAACTTTTATAACATTTTTAGTGTGGTTTATAAATTTGGTGCGCTATTTTAAAAGCGCGTTTTTTCAATCGATGACGTCACGACACTCTTTTAAAAGCACCCTGTAAGAGCAACTCCCAGAAAGAATTCCAATGTAACTTACAAACTATCTACTGTCTATCCAGGGGTCGCGGCAAAATTTTACACAAAATAGGGGATCACAAATGAAAATAGTTTGCGCACCACTGATCTAGGCCACAGAGGTACATTGAGATGTAGGATGGCCTCTATTCCAAAGAGGGAATGGGAAAAGGGGGGTGGGGGGGACAGCAACCTATAAATTACTACTCCAGCCAGTGTCATCGTGAAAGGTGTGGCATATCCAAAAGCTTTGAAGTGCAGTATTTTGCAATGAATTCCATGTATTAATATCGGATATTCCTAGAAAGGGTATAATGAGCGTTCCTTTATCAGTAGTAATAATTAAAAATTGTCTTTAGGAAGAATAATTAAAAAGACTAGAAGCTTCGTACTGACTATAGTTTGTTTCACAATGCTGTAGAAAAGGGGTTTTTTTTCACAATTTTAAAGTTCGCTAATTTTAATTTTAAATGCCACTTTCTCATTATCTCAGGAAGAAAGAAAAAAGAAAGAGAGAAAATAAGGGAAGTCTGAAGATAGAAAAAATGCATTATCTATTTACAATTAATTACTTCAAAATTTAATTTATTTTCTGCAGGGTAATCGGACCACGTGACTCATTTTATTCCAAACTTAAATCAAAGACTGGCGCCTGAACTTGGGGCATACTGTTACTATTCGTGAACTGTATTTTGTACTTCAGTTCTTAATTTTAAAAAAAGTTTATTAATAATTTTTAAATAAAAAATAATGATTATTAACAATAAAAATAATTATCATTATTAACTCTCTGCTGCTTTTGACCTTTTCTAAATCTTCAGAACTTCCCAAATCTCTATTACAGCAAATTATAAGATTTTTAATTTGCGAGAATGAAAGTCTGATTTTGATTTCTTTTGGCCGTCACATCGAGTTTTTTTTTATACAAATTAAAAATTCAAACACCGAAATATGTACGTAACTATAAATGTTAGTTTCAAGTAGATCTCTGTTTGCTAACCGTTTGAGTTTATTCAGTCAATGAAAAAAATATTTCTGAATGACAAAGTGATTACAATATATATCTTAACTTATTCTTCAAGATTAATTGCGAAAAAGAATATTATAATTCTTAAATTTATAGTTGGGGGGGTGGGGAAATACTGAAAATACTCTTTTAATATACATAAATGAAATGTAAATAATAATAATAATTTATTGGACAGTTACAAGCTGTCTCGCCACACAGTGCAATCTAATCCTTGAAATAAGATTAGAATAAACATAGTGTTGATTAAAATGAGTTTTAATCATTTATTCTAGCTTCTAGTTAACTTCAGCTCTAGTTAACTTCATTTATTCTAGCTTACTTTAATGCAAGGGGGAAAGGATTCGGGATTCTTCCGCCATGTTCATTTTCATGTAAACGTTTTACATTTACAAATAGTCCACCCATTCATTTCTTTCCTCCATTAAAAAGCAGTGGCAAATATAAAGGGTCATTTTTTTCTGGAACCAAAATCTGTCGAGTTGTTAGGGAGTTTAACCTTTTACACGCCGCACTATGATCGAAGTATAACACGAGTTATTTATAGATAAAAATATGATTAAAACTCTTATTTAAGAACCCTAAGTACATTTTTTTTCAAAAAAAAATTTTTGTATATGATTTATAACATGTTCCAGAAGTGGAACATTGGCGTGAAACACTTAGTTTTTCAACATGTTTTTTATAAAATGTGGTCAATTGAATTCAAAGTCGAAATTCGTGTTCGCTGCATAATTTAAAATTTTTTATGAGTAAATTTTTCAAAAGATACTTGGAAATAATACAAGACACTTCGAAAATTAGCGGGGCTGAGCTTGTCAAGCATTGGTAGTCCTCAAAACTACTCCGACAGGACTTGTCAAGATGTAGAAAAAAGCTTGTTTACTAAATGTAAAAAAATAATTACATCACTATGAAGCAAGAATTATTACATCAAAACAGTTTTAAATTTTTTATTAGGATGTTAATCAAACAATAAAAATGGCAATAGGAAATAGGAAGGGATGGATAATAACTGAGCCATGTTTCCCAGAGAACGAACAATATATGAATAATAATGAAATATATTGGCGTAATACATGGCGAACAGGAGGACAGATGAATAATGAGTAATAATGAATAAGAAAGAATAACATATGAATAATTTTGAATATTTTATGAATACTGAATATTTACACAAAAGAAAAGTTAAATTATACAAGGAAAAAGTCTTACCAAAATTCTTATAAGAAAGAGGAACAAGAAAAAATTCATACTGCCCATGGTAGTTAGGAAAGCATTTCTCATGCAGTCTTTTGTCACATTCAAAACATTTCTTTTTAGTGTTCTTCTGGCACACAGCACAACGTCCTTGGGTTGATGGCACAAGATAGTGTGCATCTGATTGTCTCAAAGATTCACAGCGATGTGCGCGAGGTCCAGGAACAGAGTGAATTACAGGTTTCATGCGCAGCAAACACAAAGTTACATCTCTCCGGAAATTTAGATGGGAAAGTTCTGTTGCTGTACCTTTGTGCAAATGCGAATGCAGAATCCATCCAGCTGCAACAGCCATATTTAGAGCATTGCTAAATAGATTCCAGTACCATTTTTTGCTTCTGAGCACAGGTCGATAAGATCCAAGAAGTCTGTCGAGCAAATCGACTCCTCCCATTCCCTCATTGTACATTTGTATAAGATGAGGCTGAGGAACATCAGTTCGTTTTTTTTGCGCTCGGCAAAATCTTTTAGTTTTTCCAACAGGCTGATGTGTCAAATGATTAGACGCGATAGTTACTACGGCACTGTCTTTCCAGCGGCAAATGTAAACTTGGCCATCACATCGGTACTCAAAATTTCCTCTTTCCCATTTTGAGGCTTCTTTCGATGATTTGAGAGGGCATCTTCCTGTGCGAAATTCTCGAATCGTGCCAGTGGCTTTAAAACCTTTCTTCGACAAATCAATCAACAGCTTATGTGAAGTAAAAAAGTTGTCAAAAAAAATTTCATGTTTTTCTGGATTTTCAATAGTGGATAAAAGTTCCCACACAACTTTTGATCCAAGACGAGAGTTTTCTATTTCGGGACTTTTCCCACTATAGATCCTCATAGCATATGGATAACCGCTGTTTGAACACAACATCCAAATTTTGTAACCAAACCTTATTGGTTTACCTCGGATGAACATTTTGGCAGAATGATGACCGTAATAGGGCACCATTGACTCGTCTATACTCAATTTAGAGTGGAAGAATCCAAATTGCTGAAAGTTTTTTTCTAGCACTTCATAAAAGGGAGCAATTTTTCCCATCTTATCTCCTACTGCCAAGGTGTTGTTATCTATAATATGAAAATTTTTCTTAATCTTTCTAAATCTGTTTCTCGGCATCACAGTAGATACAATTGGGACCGATAGATCTTCCTGAGTGCTCCAATATAAATCTTCTCCAGGTACTTGGTGGTATCCACTAAATAGCAATAATCCAAAAAACTGCCCTATATCATTTTCATCTACAGATATAATTTCTCCTTTCTGTAATGCGTACAATTCTGTCATTTTTGCTAAATGCAGTAAATATTCTACAGGAATGAACTTTTGAAAAATTTCAATTGGCGTTAAATTAGACAGTTGCGGAAATACTTCACAGATATTTTCAACGGATTCTGTTTTTAGAGTATTTTCATAACCAATATCTTTTCCCCAACGATTTTGGATGCTTTTCTCTTTTAACTTTCGTTTTGAACTCTGCCCTTTTGAAGTTGATGGTAATTCAGGATCAAAACCGCCTTCATCGGATATTTCACTGACATCTATTTTTGTGGATATTTCAATTTGACCACAAACATCTGCAGGCAGAACAGCATCAAATATTTCCTCAGTAATGTCTTCTTCGTCAGTCAAACACCCACTTTCATCTGGAGGCAGTTGACATATATCTATACATTCATCAGAATCATCTGATAAAGTATGAAAATAATCTAGTGCTTCCTCCACGGTACGAAAGGGCTTTGAATGAGACATCTGATCGGTGCAGCGTATCCTTACTAACTGAAGAAATTCGTACGTAAGTGGAAACGAAAAAAATTCACGTGAGTTTCCAGCATGCATTCTCTATCTGAGCCATAAACTACGCCTAAGTATAAACAAACACACGTGTTTTCAAGCGGCAACTGCACGACGTCATAGCCGATCTGTGGTCATAGCAACTGGGGAAGGGGGGGGGGGGATTTAGTGGAATGGAAAGGGGATGTGCGATCATAAACATCTTTCGTTGACACTTAGTCGAAGTTCTTATGCGAGAAACCTTTTTATCGAAGCCACAACGCACTGTAGTCAAAAGAACTTTATCTTGTTAAAAAATATGCCTTTACACGCCAATGTTCCATTTATGGAACATGCAAATTTCTAACCTAATATTACATTTAAAAAATGAATCTATAGTTTATTAATTATTTTCTATCAAGAAAATGAACATTTTTAATTACTCTCACTTAGTTAGAAAAACATCTGATAAATTTTGAATTTTACAGGAATTTTTTTATTTTACTCCAGGAAATATACGAAAAAGGACAAAATTTAGATTTTTTTATCAAAGACAATTTTAATTTTAGCAGCATAATCGCGATGCCAAAAAATTAAATCAAGTTTTTGCTCTACATAATAATTTTTACAGAGCAATTCGAATAAAAGTGAATTTTTCACAGAATTTTAAAGTGGATGTTCCACTTATGGAACATTGGCGTGTAAAAGGTTAATATACCATTGAACCTAAGTTTAACCTGTATGGAGTAGCAGAACCCATTCTAGTCGGCCGTCCACGTGCAGATTAAAAGTGGGTCGCTCGGTGGAATAAGCAGATTTTTGAGTAAAGAATAAAGGACAAATCGTCTTTGCGTCCCCGATTGTGGAACAAAAATTGGGGAATTCTATCCATTCAATGCTTTTCTCAAATAAGCTTCTAATTATTCAACTGAGACATTATTAATATTCATAAAATCATAGAAACATGATTGATCGTTGCAAAATTTGGGAAGAAATTATTATTTCTTCTCCAACTTGTTTCTTTTAGTGTCCCAAATTTCTGTATTACATTTTGAGGACGAACCAAAAGATAAACAAACCTTGATATCCGGGAATGCCCCCGAATTTGGGGACAGTGGGTCCTCTTACCTTAAAATCGCATTCCATACGGAAGCAACTCTTCAGAAATCGCGCCACTAACACTGTTCTGTATCATTATTATTGTTGTTGTTGTTTATTTATTTATTACTTTCCGAACATGTACCATGTAAAGAAAGTATTGTAATCATGAAAACATTCGACTTCGAGATTTTGGTGTTTTTACACGTTTTGAGGTCTTCTGAATTCATTGATGCTATTTTTACGAGATGTATGTATGTATGTGTGTATGTGTGTGTGTGTGTGTGTATGTGTGTATGTGAGTGAACACGATAGCTCCTGAACGGAGCATTCGATTGATCTCAAATTGGATATATATGTCATAAACCACCGTCGCAAGACCGGTATTGATTTGGGTGTGTATAGGACTTATAGTTTTTCTACAGGGCTACGACAAAGATTTCTTTTACATTATGGCCTATGGGGCGAATTTCTTGAAGGTGCGCTAGCGTTTAAACGGTAGATTCGATTGAGCTCAAATTCGGTATACATGTTATAAACCACCATCCTAAGACCGGTATTGATTTGGGTGTGTATAGGACTTATAGTTCTCCTAAAGGGCTACGACAAAACTTTCTTTTATGTTATGGCATAATGGCATCTGGGGAGAAATTCTTGAAAGTGCGCA
>JAWZYV010017874.1:0-7500 GCA_038373885.1 Cheiracanthium punctorium | reverse complement strand
GAGGAATAAGTCGCACGTTAAGAAGTTAGGAGAATTAAAAGTATCAGGTGCGAGCGATGGAAGCGCAATGGAGTCTCTTCTTCGGAAACACAACCGCTCGGTCAGAGGCCAGCAGTTGATTTTTTTAATAAATAAGAATTATCGATGCTAGGACCACCTTCCAACATCAACTTTTTTCTTTTACATAAAATACCCTTTAAAACATTCTGGTGTTTTCTATTAAAATGTTTAAATCCCAGTGAAGAATCACTTTAAATTTCGCCCAATTGCTGCAGGGTCGGAAATGCAATCCCGATCCCGCGGTATATCCCGCACACATGTTTGCGGGACTAGTCCCGCGGGATTAACACCGAGACATAAATTATTTTTTGTTACAATTTCACGCTGCTTTCCGAATCAATAGACCGATAAATTTTGCATATTTATGTCTCTCCTCTAACAAACGAATCAATAATTACAAAAATTTTAATTTAAACTTTTATTTTTTTTTAATCATCTTCAGGGGGTCTCAGGGGGTCATATAATGGGAGTCTGGATCGAACATCTAAGTCTAAACATTGTATTTTTCGTTGAGTTCCCAATCTCCAAATGAACTGAAATATTTCATATTAATTTATCTCCAGTTTTTTATTTATATGTATAATTCACACTTTTAAGTATTTTACTAAAATGAGATCTAGACTAGGAAATGATTAGGATCTAGACTAGGATCTGTTCGATTTTGTTCGTTCTTTTTCAGCATCTAAAAAAATAACGTAAGTATGTGACATATCTCTAAATTGTATATTCCTCATTTTTAGCAACTAACATAAGACATAACTTACTTAATACCATGATTATAATTTTCATATTTCTGTTGTAAGTTATTGTACTAATTATCTCATAAGATTAATTATTATTATTAAAGTTAAACTTCATAGTGCTTAAAATCTTACTTTTTTCTACTTTTCTCTGTTGAAATGAAGTCCTAGCTAAATGAAATGTCAATCCCATGGGATTGCGGGATCCCGCTTGATCAATGAATCTCAATCCCGAAATCCTGCAGGACGAAAAACAGTGCGAGATTGCATTCCCTACTGCGCGGTGAACGGGACATTTATATTAACATCCACACTACATGACATGACCATAGAATAATTCGATGATATCTCAGGAGTACCAAGTCCAACAGGATTAACTCCAGCTGTTTAGTATTTCAAGGCATTTAAATGGATTGCCCTTGGATATTCAAAACGGAGATTTTTGAGGGCAAAGGTTAAAGTAATTAATTCCCATACTGATCCAATAAGTAAAGTATTGCTGCGTAATACTTTACATAATGGATCAAAATCGCATACTGCCTTATAGCTAAGCAAACTCTAAAGCTGTTTCTTTCATTGGGTTATTCAGGTAAATTGCAGTAAAATATTAGGATACTGTGACCGAAAATCCAAAGGGTGGGGAGCAGCATGAAAAATGGGAGGGGTTGAGAGAAAAGAAATGTAATGTCAGAAAAGGGATGTTTGGTCTGAACTTCCAAACAAAAGTTAATAATCAAAAGTTTTAGGGAGAAATTTGGGGTACATGTCTCCTTGTGCCCCGACGCTACGAATATGCAGTAACTAATGTAAAAACTTGAATAGAAGACTCAAATTATATATTTATGAATTATCAACAGCTTTAAACGAAATAGAAAAATGCACTTACTAATACATTGTATGCAGTGTTATAACACATTTAACGATTGGCCATATATATATATACACTGTAATTTCCGGATAATTATCCGGAGATTATAGAGAGATGAGATTTTTCAGTGCATATTATACGCCAGTTCTTCCTCAAACTTGGAGATTTTACAACTGAAAATTTTATAAAACAAACAAAATTTACGTATGTTACCCTTAAAGGATTTTTGTTTTTAATCAATTATATAGATGCATGGTTTACAGCATAGTCATGGGATTATCGTATAGAGTACAATTAATGTAAAGAATACTTTAAGGATAAACACTTCTTTTATATATATTTTATAGATATATAAGTTGTAAAGACATTATCGAATCAACATTACTCGACTGACCTGAGTATTCGACAGAATACTCAGGCGATTGGATGCTACATTTGCAGTTTATATAATTTACTATGTTTTCGTTTTAAAAGCAGAGTGACCTCTTTGTGAATCACAGTCAAGTTTAATCAATCAGTTAATGAGAAACGTGTTCTACAGTACTAACGGTAACAAACAGAATGCATTAACACATTGTAAGCCGACGATTTTCCTTAAAAGATTACGAACATTGGCGTTGCATCTCCGCTTACCTTGTGTGTAGCTCCGATTCTAGAATAAAAAACATTTATGAAATTTCTTATCTTAAAATCTATGTTTACTTGTCGTTTTTCTACATCTCCTAAATTTTAGGTTAAAAAAAATCTGACACTTTATATAATTTAAACATTTTATTGCCATTATGGAAAAACAAACTATTTCACAGTGGTTCAAAGTTTATAATTTCATTATGAGGGCGAAACTTACCCCGGTCTTTGTTCTACCGTTAGTGAGGAAGAAACGTATTTTTACGTGACCTGCAAACTATGTGTTAAAGCATGTAAGCAAAATTGGTAAACGTGAACTTCAAAACGAACAATAAAATTAGCTTAAAACAGTTAATTACTTTCGAAAAGTAAAGAAAGCTTTGGTCTTTTATAATACTATATTCAGTGACAATCTTGGGTATTTCTACCTCGAATTCGCTTGGAATATCGTGCAACATTTTAAAGAAATTTTCACTAATCACTATTTTCCTAAAGGAGGGAATAGCAAAATCATGTGTGATTACAGTGTTTGCCCGATATCTGTACCCATGCTTGGTTATTTGAAGAATCATTATGTTTACCGGAAAGATTATAAAACTAGATTAGATTTTGCTGTGTAGCCGCAGAGTTGTCTTCCTTAGGTCCATTATCAAGAGTGTATACACATCTAAAGTACACAAAATATGACTTTAGTTATACCGAATTTACATTAAATGCGAAATATGTTTACGAATTACTGTGTTCCACATTTTGTTAAAAATTGCATTTTCATTCTCTTTTATTTTTCCGAGAAATTAAGTCTTGGTAAAATTGAACATGGTGGTATGAAAATTAATTTCAAATCACCAAGCCGGCACAGCATCCTACTAAGCGAACAATGACAGGTGTTTTCTTCAACATAGCCAAAGCTTTAATTTCAGGACAGGAGGCGTCCATTATATAAATACATTTTGTGGGTTGAATTTCAGTAAAGGTATTATAGAATGGTCACTACGGTTATTGCGTTACGAAGATGGGGGGAAGATCAGATGCAGGTCCTGTGTATTAACACTAGCAAGGGGGGGGCATCAAAATTGACCGAAAAGAAGTGTTACGTAATTACCCAGACAGAACAGCAAATTTGCATCAAACATGCAGTAAGCTTGATTTATCAAGTCAATAAACTTGAATTAAGCTTGAAAATTTCAAGCGTGTAAGTTTAATGCAAGCTTAAATCAAGTGTTCAAGTTTACACTTGACCAACTTTCATTAAGCTTGACATAGCAAGCTTATTTCAAACTTAAAAAATTTTCTCCAGAAAATTCTTAATACATGGGGCGCCGGTCGGCGAATTCGCCCCTTATATTTTATTTTTTCCCCTCTACGCTGAAACCTCAAGTTATTTTAATTTGCTTCCGTCTAGCGTCTGCGATCGATCTCGGGACTTAAGGGTTGGGAAGCCAGCGTCCTAACCACAATGCCAATTTCACTCGCGGCGATAAGACTAAAGTTTGGAGTGACTGTTACGGTTGTCATGCCTTTTTTTGGTGAGATTGGTATTGGCCGATGCCGATCTGCTTTTATTTTTCCATGTGATGAATCAAAATTAAAATAATGTTATGTGTGATTTATAGACTCTTGAAATAAGCATAATATAAACTTAAAAGCAGCACACGTTTTAAAACTTTCAATATCGCCACACTCATGTTGGGCAATATTGGCCAAAATCAAGACAAACGACTGATTTTGAAATCAATTTTGTAATATATTTGTATTTTATTTTGAAGAATTCAGGATTTAGGAATATAGAATCTTTTTTTTTTAATTCTATGGTCAAATACATTTATGACTGATAATAAATTATTTGCTATGTGGATGTGGCTTTCCAAATAAATCAGTCATCCAGTTGTATTCAAGCTTGACAGTTCAAATGACTTAAATTCGGCGGGAAATATTTGCTGACTCATTTTTTTTTTTTTTTTTGCAATCTCCAAGCTTGCTGCAAGCTTAAAATGAATTGAACTGTCGAGCTTGAATTCATACGTCAAATTAAAGAAATGTCAAGCATGATTTAAGCTAATGTGCTGTCTGGGTAATGCAAGCCCCTCGTAAATGCTTACAACTGCGGGACGACCTACGCGCATCTACGAATAAAGAGTTCGTTGCGAAATCTTTAGCGCTTATTTTTTATCTATCAAAACGGGTATACTACTTTCCGAACGTACCACGTTCTTTTTCAAAAGTGCAGTAGAATGATATATCTTTAAGTCAAAAACTAAAATCTTACCGCCTGTAAAAACAGATCTGTTTTAGACCCCATGGCCGCATCAAAATCTATCTTTGATAGGTCAGCTCCACCTAATGAGACACAGAAAATTGCTAAATTTAATTAGGTATTACAGGCATTCTTTCATATCGTTGATATTACTAAATTTAGCTTTTTGCCCGTTAAATTATAATCAAAATGGCATGGCAGCAGTAAAATATGTGAACATGCTAAAATGTTCTTCTAATTTCAAATTTGCATAGCATTTTTTTTTTAAACTAAAAAGTTTATATTGCTTAAAAGTGATTAGTTTCAATTAATTAAATGGGTTAGATGACATTAGAATACATTTCCCAACGATTTTCTAATGCGATTAGTTTGAAGAGCACAGGAACAGTCTGCAAGCACGTATTTGGAACACAAATCTAGAGAACTTGATAACATTATCAAATTCATCTATGTGTCAAGTCTAATGATCTAAGAGTTTGGCGAGTTCTCTCCAAATATAAAAGATATACCGTCAAACTGGGTTGAATTTCGGGGACATGTTTTTGACGCCAAATTTGAGAATAAATCGCCTAAACTTCCCAACCTTGGCGACTTTTGGCATTTTACTACTCCCCGCTTTCTGGCAACCCTTGAAAAGTGATTCCTTGTTTCGCCGCGTAGACGAAAATCCTTGTCTGAAATTAAAAGCACGCAAGCGCAAATAAAAGAAAAATCCCAGTAATAAGATAAAAAAGCAAAATTAAAATCTAAAATGTAGTAAGAAAATTAAATTTTAGTATGAAAGACATGTACTCGCAGCTCAATAAAATCATATTCGTTCCGAGCTAAATTGATTTCAAACAGCGGCTGGTTTTTAAATGCGGCGAAGATCCTTCAAACCCAAAAAGGGTGTGTCATCTTTTGCTACCTCCCATAATCGGAGAGAAATTTTTCTCTCCGATTATGGGAGGTAGCAAAGACGATTTACAGAATTTATCAATGAACCTAATTAATTTATAATTGATTATTAGTTACTTATTAAATATTAAATTTATAATATAAACTTATGAACATATACTACGTATAAAATGAATTTACTTGCAAATTACATAATAGGCTTCTCTAAAAATTATCCGTGTTCCATTGTTTGGCTGAGAGTTAAACGTTCAGTGTTTCTTAGCTATAATTAAAACGGAAGGGGGACAAGCTTCTTGTGGTTTTCAAGCCATATGTTAATTTCAAGTCATTTTTATTGTTATACCATAGAAATTATTTACAGCATGTAAAACGACCCTGCCACTAATAAATGGTTTTCTTATTTTATGCTAATTTTAATTTAAATCCAGTTGATCAATAAACTTTTCTGAATCTGCTTGTGTAAATCCTATAAAATTATTGAATTACTTTAACAAGTTCACTTCTTTCACTAAGTGGAAAAACACTTCTGCTAAAGTTGACTCGACGAAAGATGACATTGATGATGAAATTTTCAGTATTGTTCGACGCAATTAGAAATTTATGTCTCAGCTCGGAAATATTTTTAGACATTTCTGTCCAATTTTCTTCCTTGAATGTTGGCAGTACTGCTTCAACCTGTTGAGACACAAATTTTTGATAGCTGATCTGCTTGAAGCTCAAATTTTCTACCGTTTTTGCATCACAGCCGAACAGCAACGCCCCCTAGAGAGGAAAGCCGCAGAGGAAAGCCTCACCGGCTTCCTTGGCACTGAAATCGCTCAGATTCTGAATGGAATTTAAAATTAAGATGGTTACAAACAGGAGCGGCCCTACGGTAAGTGTCGCCCCCTGCTAATAGAAAAAAGACGCCCCCTTTTATGCTCTACTTATTTTTTGTGTTCGAAATGACGCCCCTTCGAAGCCGGCGCCCCGATGCGATGCTTACTGTTTCGGGCCGCCCCTGGTTGCAAAAATAAGATGGTTAAATGATAAAAACCTACAAAAAGGAACAAATTATTTTCGTCCTATATTAATTCTGAAGAGCTCCTGGATATATTGGCCTTTATCAAAAAACGGAAAGCGGAAAAAAAAGTAAGAAAATCAGAAACACTTTCAGATTTTAAATACGCACTAATGTACTATACATTAAAAGCGTATATTATAAACCATGGGTCTTCCCTATTTTCGTTCCTTATTTCATTATGTTGGAAAGTATATTATTATTCATGAGTGTGATTAAACAAAATTAAATTTGATATTTCTAACATCCTTTTTCTGGATGTAATACATTAGAAATAGATGGAGAAAAGCTGCGCAGAAAAATGCACAATTCCAACTGAATGAAAATTTCAAAAACTTCTTCTCAGGTGTATTCAGCAGACGATAAAATTATGAAAAATTGCGCCAAGCGTCAGAAGCATCTCCTCAAAATCGCACATCAACCATTTTATTTTTCGCCAAATTAAAAAGTTGCACATTTTAGTCTCGGAAAATTTCCAAATCCTATGTTTCATTTGAGTATAAAACATTTCATTCCTGCTCTGATTTCACATGCACACGATATTTTAATTAAAAAACAACCTTACAAATAATCTAAACAAAAAAAAAAATCGTTATTCTTTTATTTTTGCTTCAAGAGTCTGAATCATTTAATAAACATGCCAAATAGGGCAACGTAGATATGCTTAAATTCTCACTCATTCCACTGCGGGGTTACAATTGCGAAATGGCGAAGCGAAAAAATGAGCGTTTTGTGACACGTTTTTTATCGATATCTCCTAAAATAATACGAATTTCGAAACAATCGCTTACAGGTATGGCGGTATCCTTCCTGGAGAATTCCCAGACAAAATTGGGTAGGTCTACGATCACCCGTTTCGGAGCTTCGCGAGACACAAACTAAGTGACAGTTTACACTCTGTTTTACTTATATAGATATGTATGTGTGTGTGTGTGTGTTGCGCACGTGTGAAGAAAATACATTTTGTATGTCAAAAATATTCCTCATTGGGGTA
>JAWZYV010017873.1:0-32096 GCA_038373885.1 Cheiracanthium punctorium | reverse complement strand
AGCTTAAAAAAAAAAAAAACTATGGTGAAGTTAAAAGATATCAAAATAATTTTTGAGAGAATTTTCAAATTCAAGCATTTATTGCAACATACAATCTACTGTTACAGAATATTCTGCTAGTTTCTGGGTTCATCATTCTAAAGTCCAGTAGGTGTAGAAAGAACTAGTAAAGAGTTCACTCGTCAAGATGGAATGTAAACTTTATTGCTACTAGAACTTCATCAAACAATCAGCAGTACAAAATTCACAAGCACAATCAGCCAGTATAACGTGCTTATAACAGTCCACTTAGCACAAAGCATTCACAAGTGCTGTATTTTTCATATAAAATAAAATACTTCCACAGGCAAAAATTCAGTGGCAACTTACGAGGGAAACCGTAAACAGTCCCTCAAGACTCAGCAGTGAAGAATTTACGCACAGCACTTAAAAACAAGACTTTTTAAAACAAGTGAAAATACTGCTTCTATAGCATCAATACAAAGCCTTAAGCTCTCACGGACATCTGCTCCCATATCAAGCAGAGGCAAGACTGACTAGACCGAGGCAATGTGCGAATATTTATAGATGACACAGAAGTTATTAGAAATTTCTCAAAGGTTCCCCTTAAAGTGCAAATATTGATTATATATTAGGAATACAGCTGAATCAATAGGCTATTATGTAATCTTAATGCAGGAAAGCTAGCCTCACAAGCCCAGTTGGAAAATCGTGCCAAATGTCTGAAATGCCACCAAGCTTGGCAACTTTTTGGCAAAATATCGCCAAATTTGGCACTGAAAATAAGTCCCTAAAAGTGATGTTAGCTAAGGCCTACGAGCAATATTTCTTGAGATTTCTAGTAAACACTATATTAATGAATGGGGTAACCCAAAACTCCATATCTCGCATTCTAGTTAACTGATTTTGATGCAACAAAATTCAAAATTAAACTAATTGATGCTAGACCACGAATTTTAAACCCCAGAACAGCAGGTTGCCCCGAGAATTCATAACACTATTCTAACTCACAATTAGTGACAAAAGTACTAAGAAAATATATTAAAACTGCAGTTGTGAAATTTGAGTACATAAAGTATTTCTGTTTTGCAAAAAAAATTTTAGGAATGACAAAGGGTTTCCTGGATAAGAAGTCACAGTTCCTGTGATTTCACTGTTACTTATGAAATTTAGAAAGTACAGAAGTTTTTCTTGCGTTTTAAGATTTCTTAACAAATTTTTAAGATTTTCGAAACTCCGATTTCCTTTTCTATTTGTTTAATGATTTGGGCTATTTCATTAAGAGTGTGTTGGGCACGGAGATATATTATAGGAGTGGACACTCTCCATAGCTGCTATGCTGGATTTTTGGTACCCCAAATAAGTTTCAATTATGTAAACATTGGAAATCTAGTGACGTGCAGCGATCCTAGCGGGCGAGCACTAAATTTAAAATTATTTTTTCCCTTTTGTGTTGGAAGTTTTAAAAAACTTTTGGCCTTTTTCTTTATACATTCACTAAAGTAAATTTAAATAAATTAAACCTACCGTGCACCAAAAGTTTAAACTCCCAGTGTTTCTCCCTCCCCCAAAGACTTACTTAAGTTTTAAACGTTCAAATCGAACGTTATTCTGTGAAACGAGCAGCATAGTGTGCGTGTAAACTAAAACAACGAGTTTAGTTGTCTTCCTTATGTGTAGAAAAGTTTGCTTGTTCTGTTTTCCGGAACAATTCTTTACATTTTTTGCTGCTAGTTGTGATATTCAAATCTTTATTTTGCTTGATAAAGTTGCCGTGTCAATAAACAAATTTCCTGCCTGTGGGCGTGGCCTTTGAATCTCGTCGGCGGTGACGTCTTTGTCTTGGCCAATGGGAGTCAAGATGTTTGGTTCTCTTGTGCAAAACCGGACAGGCATGCATTTAAGCAGGACGACTTATGTCAAAGTTCGAAGAGCGCTTTTAGCAGGCAGGTCAGCGTGATAGTGGGGTGGGTTTTCTTTTGCCTCGTGAAATGCGATGGCTTTTTATTCGTTTTTAAGCTAGTATTCTTTCCTCTTAATGAGGCTAGCTAATTGTTTCTTATTGAAATGTCATTAAAAACTTAACTTATGTAATTTAACCTTTAAATCTTTTCTCAAGTGTTCAAATTTAACTTTAAATAAAAGGTCGCACAAGCAATATGCTGTTCGTTAAATGTTTTTTGAACTAAATGTACTTTAATACCTAAGAGGTCAAAAATTAGCAAAGGACTTTTCCAACTTGAAATTTGATGTTAACTGTTTGTTTGAAGAACTTGTGTACTGCTGACATTCGAATGTATTTTAAAGAAAAATAAATTTGGATTTCTTCACCTTTTTGACAGCAGGTCTTTCTCTTTCAGCTTAAAGCTTTTTTAAACTTTAGGTAAAGCAGCAGTCCCTTTTTGGACATTTGGTAACAGATCCACGAAATAGAGCCTCTATAATGTGATTAACACCCACATTTTGCTTACATGGTTGCCTTAGTAACAAATGAATAAAAAAGAAAAGAAAAAGTTCTATCTTCAGATTATTAAAATATTGAGTTTATATTTGTTAACGAGTACATATGTCGTGGCTTACAGAAAAGAAATTTTGTCTGCCACGGTATATGTTTACATTAGAAAATAGCTTTTAATTCATTACTGAGTTCTTTATGTAACATGAATTTAATATTTTAATATGAGTTCTTTAGCGGCAATTTAAAGCTGTGTTAAAATTTGTCACTGCATGAAATAAATGCAAATACTGCTTGTTTGAGTGTGATCGTCATTATAAATAAACACTTTTTAAATATTGTATTCACACATACTACATTCTTCTAAATTTACTCTATTTCTTAAAATACAGCTTTTGGAAAAAAATAATAACACAACATTACGTACATAATATTACTTCCCTTCGAAATTATTGCCTATATTAATTACGAAATAGTATTCTAAGACAATTATGTAATTAAAACACATCTGAAACAAGAAATTATTATATATCACGTTCATAAGTCTATGTATTTAATTTTTTGAAGTTCTTTTAATTCAATGATCTCCATTTACTTCGCCTCAATGGAAATATAAACAACCTGGATGCGCAGTTACCCAGTGTGCATAGCACCATCTGTTTGCAACAACTGCGTTATCCAACTTTCTAAGAGAAGTGTCTCCTCCTATAAATTTACCTTCATGGTTTTTGGGGAGTAGGATGTGATTAGGGTTAGCGCTTTTGAGTGCTTCGGCATAAGATTTCTGTTTGTTTATGTTTGGTTTGTTTACATTTATTAAGTTGTAGATGGATTGTTTGCAAGTGTTGTTGAGAAAAGAACTGCAGCTTTTATAGCTGGCAGGATGGTTTTCGCCACAATTACAACATTTAGGTGTTCTTTTTTTTGTTTTAAATTTTGTTTGGTCAAGCGAAATACTCGTGGGGCTCACCACAGACGATTTATGAGTGGGGGGGCAGTATTTTGCATAGTGAAAGAAGCTGTTGCAACGGTAGCACTGAACGACTTTACTTGGTGTATTGAATTTTTCGACTTTTATTTTAAAGGATAGAAGATTTTCGAGAGGGAAAATTTTTAGGAAGGGTTTCCCCTCTCCCTTCCTGTCTATTTCAGGCTGTTTTCTATAAAATAATATTGGTGAGATTAAAAAAAAATTCAGAATCTTTTTTTATAAACTATACTGTGCACTCTTACTAATGGTAAACTTATAGGAGAAATAAAAATCATACACATATAACATTTTTGTGATTTTTTTTTTGGATGGTGTCTTACCTCAACATTTTACAAATGCAATTTCTGTGCTTAAGAAATTTTTTGTGAGTTACATAGTAAAATAGATTTATACTACATACATACATTAAAAAAAAAAAAAAGCCTATTCATAGAATTGTGGGTTTTTGAAAAATTTTGAAACAGAAAATTTTCCAAGCCACTAACATAATAAGGTACTGTAAAATTAAACTGGAGTATTTTTAACTGCTCTGTATGTGATAGCCTTTTGAGTTTCCCCCTTCAAAAAAAAAAAAAAAAAAAAAAAAACAATAAGCAAAATTAAATAATTAACATAGAAATCATGATTTATAAATTTTTAATCATGTATAAAGCTGTAAAGTTAAAATATAATAACTCTTTAATAACTATTATTCATGTATAATGCCTCAGCGATTAATTAAAAAATACTATATTGGATAAAATATTTTATTTACTAAATTGATGAATGAATAGCTGGAACGAAATCTGAATATGTTTAAAATAATGCATGTTTTTCTACAAAAAATAAAATGAAATTTTTTTTTATTAATTATTTTGACACATTTCATGAAAAACAAATTACTAAAAAAAAAGGGAACAATATTTAGGCATTCAAGAATTTGTGGGAAAAAATCAAGTATGATTGTGATCACAATTTTTTCTACAAACTTTCTGGGTCACACTCAGAACTGGAGAGTGTAGGGTGATCTAAATCAGAAGTGCTACTACTATGTGAAGATTTGTCTCTGTGTTTTCCCTTTGATAAATTATGTTCAGAAGCAGAAGCAGGATTTATAAGCATGACACTATCATCCCTCTTCAAAGAAGATTTTGTGGAACCAATACTAGTTTTGCAGTGTGTTCATTTGTCAATCTACTTTTGTTTTTTTATTTTATTTGCTAAATGCTTTCCAATTGTGTTCACATTAAGCAGCTGTAGGGAGAATATTCAAAATACTGACTGCAACTCTAGATAGTTCTCTTGTTCTGCAATAGCCTTTCCACCAAGTCATTGGAAATATCTTACTGGCAACTTTCCATATAATGTCCGTACTTCAGAGCTTTTTTTTTTTTACTCAGTATTCTGCCCAATTTAGTTCTGTTTACATGAGAGCAATTCCCTTTATAATTGCAATAGCCAATACAGTGGTGCCATTTTCAGGCCTCTGTCACCATTACATTGCATTGCTTATCAAATAAGTGCAGAGGTGATTTGTTTATCAAATAACAAGGGGGGGGGGTATGGGTGATTTTTTTTGTGAGGGCTGTTTTATTATGAAATAGGGTGAATTGGCTTGTTATGAGTTGCATATTAGACAGTATGACGAACCTTGAGTAAAACAGAATCAAACTTAGTTTTATTCATGTGGATAATAAAGTTGAAATTATAACTTGTAGTTTTTGTTTAAATGGTGCAGAAATTGACTAATAAAAGAAAATATAGAAAGTCCCATGAAAAATTTACTAAAAAGTTGCCTTTTTGACATTGAGAATTTTCCAGTAAAACATAGTCGAAAATTTTCCTTCCCACGTCTCTACCTATTCATAAAAAAATATGTAAAACAAGTGTCTTGTGTTGCTACTCTTGTTATATTAATTTTGTGTACCATTATTAAAATGTTTTCAGTCTTTATTTTGAAATGCTATATCCCACTTTCTCTCCTTATAGGATCCATTACCATATTATGGTTCTCCCATGCCAGATATGACCGGTTGGTTTTCAAAAGAAACAGTGGACAAAAAGAGACAAGAAATAAAAGATCTCATTTCATATTTAGCAAAAAAAAGCCAAAATACAACTACTGAAACTACTCGGAATGCTAGTATATCTGAAACTGTTCCTTCTCAAGTACAGGCATTACAGACTAGTAATAGATGATAAGTTGAACATAATAGTTTTTGCTTATAATAAACACATCTGAGGAGGATTTTACATCTGAGAATCTGAAATAAAGCATTTCCATTTATAGATTTTATTTCCAATGCTGTATAAATAAGTTCCTCCATACCAAATGGAAAATTTGTAAATAGCTGGACAATTTTGGTGTCTGTCATTATTTTTGTATTTATGGGTTTCATCACTGATTTGTTTTAATTAGAGGAAAGGTGAAGAATGGAGAAATGTTTTAGGATTCCATTAAGTTTCATTATTATTGTTGTTTTATTTTCTACAACCATAAAAGTGTTTGGAATTTTCATATTGTTTATAACCATTGCTGACTGCCATGATGAGTATACAGATACATTAGTTTAATACTTAATAATGTAATTTTTATAATTCTAACAAGGAAGATAGCAAGATAAAATTTGCATAAAAGTTCTGCTAGGCATTTTTTATTCATGAAATTTTGTCACATCTTTATAATTTCTGATGTTCTTTAGTTTGTTCAGAATGATATGTTTAAAGAAATCTCGTACCCAAACAGTGTAGATATTTTAATTTTAAGAAATGCTCTAATTCTTTAGCAATAAAATATCCTCTAATTCTTAAGCAATAAAAAGTGCTTTATTTTTTTTTCCTTTTAGTGTAGGTATGTTTTTTTCTTAGTTAGATAAGTTCATTGTGTACTATTTTGCAGCATCATGCACTTTGAGTTACGTAATGAGACTTAGATTTGTGCAACTATTCGTACTGTAATTTGGACCTCTGAGAATGCAGATAAGTTTCAGTGTATTGAAAAATGCCAATGTTAACAACTTTCTGTTCAAGTGTTACTACAGAAATTTTTGAGTGCTAAATCTACACTGAAAATCATACAAGCAACCATTTTGGCATTTCTGCCAAATTTCTTCCTAGTATTAGTCTTGTTGGAATCCTCATAAAAGGTGTAAGGCCACATATGCACATCCCAGCATTTCCTTCCTCTCTGTATAAACATTTTCAAACATGCATTAAAAATGATTATCATTAATAGAAAAATGATGGTTTATTTCTTGTGTGACAGATTTAATCAGATTGAGAAAATAGAATGCTAACATATGAAAGTATTATTATTTTTTATGTAGATTGTTAAACCCCAATAGATGTGTCAAAAGAATTTTAATCACTTTCCCGTTAATTCAGTTTCAAATTGTTTTGATAAGACTTTATTTTTTTGTACACAAGTACAAAGCCTTAGTAAGTATTGAGCTTATGAAATGAAATGTATAATTTTGTATTTGTTTTTAGTGTGAGATTTTGAAAATATTTTAAGTGTATTTTTTAATGTTTGCATAAGCCTATGCATGCAATGCATTTAATGTAGAAGTTGCTCTAGCTTTTTTATTCACTTGGTAGTATTTTCTAGGAAGTTATGTACAGTTGAACTTGATTATAGGGACAATTTCCTTATAACGTCAAGATGCTCCATACTATTCAATCATTCTTCCGTTATTCATTCAATCATTAACAAAAACTCATTTATAGGTCCATAAATAATCTAGTCTCTTCAATGACCTTATAACCAAATTCAACTGTATCTAGTAATGATGCATATAATTCAAAAATTGTATCAAAGCTTTGAAGCATTTCTAATAATATGTACAAAAAATTTTTTTAAACTCTTGTTGTGGATATTTGGTGGTAAATGGTATATCTGCCAACTGTGCTGATTTTTGACTTGAACCATGTTTCAAAATTTTGGTAAATTCAGTTCTCAACAAACCTCTTCAGGTTATATACATTGAAACTTCAGATGAAATATGATGTAACAAATATATATATATATATTCTGCACATGTGACCAACTCACTGTATTTTGCATGTTGTTTCATAGAGGTATGATAGATCTTTTAGTTCCAGGGATGGCCAATCTGTAGCTCGCAAGGTACGTGTGGCTCAGGGCAACTTTTCATGTGGCTCATTTTATTAACTCAGTGATGAAATGTCTAAAAAAATTTTGCTCTATAAAATACAATACTGCAAAAAATTATTATGTCTTCCCCAAAATTTTAAATACTTAATTAGCTCAACCCTGGTTAAAGGTTGGGCAGAACTGTTTTACTCATTGGTTTATTTTCTTTCTTTCTATATATGTATTCAGTTCTAAAATCTGTATACTTTTCATGGCATTCTGCTGTTTCTTTTTTGTCTGTAAAATAAAATTATCCTCACTTGTTATAGGCAAATTAACTTTTTATTAGTAAAATTCTTGGGGAAAAAAATCCATTCTTGTATAGATTTATTTTTTTTTTAAAGTAAGTATAGTTTGTGCTGTAAATAAAAATATCGATTTTAATTTGTTAATATCTTTCAAGCATGTTAGCTACTGAAAATGGCCACAAATGCTTTTATACAAAAATTTTATTAGAAATCTCTCTTTTTCCTTTCTTTTTTTTTATTGGAAATTTATATAATTTCTAAATTATTGATTTTCATTATATATGTATATGCATTTAAAAAAATCTTACGTTACTTTTGATTATTGAAAATACAATTTTATTTGCACTGGAGTCTGAAAGATTTAAATATTTGCTGAATAAAAAAGTTTTTTTTTTTGTATGTGTGCTTTTTTTTTTTTATACAAAGTACCTGAAAAGAAATTATTGATGAATCTTTGTATGAATATGTTTAGTGATCCTAGTGATATTAGAATAAGTAACACACTACTATAATATAAAAATTATAATAAATTCAAAATACAGACATGATTAGGCATGTTTTTTTTTAGCACTAGGGTGCTATTTCGCTCCGTATGAGAATTTTGTCTACGTGATCTTGTCGACAAGTTTGGCAGGTATTAACTGTTATGGTGAAGATATTTTCAAATGTGTTTGCCAGATAACATGGAGGGGGGGGGCATTAATAAAATGTTGAAAATTGCACAAGATTTGCAATTTTTGATAATTGATCACTAAATTTGGGTTCCAAAACACGACAATTTATTTAAAATATATTCTGTATAGTTAGAAGACGCCTGCCGGATATTGTTTAATATATTAGGCAAGTTGGAGTGTTTAGGCTGATTAATTTATTTTTTACCAACTATGCAAAAAATAAATTAATCAGCCTAAACACTCCAACTTGCCTAATACACTTGAAAGGTTGATAGAATCACTTTCTAAAATATATTTTATAATAGTTTTAGTAGGCGATTTGATTAAAATTCCGAAGAAGTGTTTTATAGAACAGAGAAGACAAATACAGTACACTCATAAATCATAATACACTTTCCGAATGGCATTCATAAAGATGAAGAATAGTTTGACTATTCCTGGCAAAAATTGTTAAATGGTTTTGGTAGGCGATTTTAATATAGATTTCTATTCCGAAGAAGTGTTTTATGGAACAAGGAAGGAAAACACGGTACACTCATGGATTATGATGCCCATTCCAAACAGTATTTAAAATGTCTATGCAATATAGTTGAAATATGCCTGGTGAAGATTGTAAAACAGTTTCAGTAGGCAATTTTAAGATAGATTTAGATTCAAAACATGTGTTTTATGGTACAAGAAAGAGTCGATTCCTATTTTAATGCCCCCACTCTTGTCAATCTAAAAAATCCCCGAACTTTGGTGAGCTTCGGAGTTATGGGTCTCTAGCAGTGGCGGCCCGTGGTCAAAAATGTTAGTGCAACCGGAAACATGACACCCTATCCCCTCCTTCCTCCGGACAGGAATGGAAAATCTTTGTTACTGAATTCGAAAGATGGCGGATTAAGCCCTCACCCAGGTTTAAAAAAAGAAATTACATCAAAAATGTAAGAGATCCTATTTTACTTCGATAATATGGACATAAATTTCAACCAGCCACTCCTATCCTCAAAATTGCATTAATCAGTGTCTGATTCGAAGTTTCCTGAGAATTTTCTTTTGTAATGATAGCTGGAGAAGAAAAGAAAAAAAAAGAAAACTTACTTATTTTTTACAAATCAAATCAATCCTCCTTTCTTTTAAACTTGCGAATCAGTCAGTGACGTTCTCATAAAAAGTCGTAGTTTTAATTCAGATATCATTAATTTTAAAAGCTCTTTAAAATTCCCCATGTATAAAGAATTTTCTCGCTCGCCATGTCCTCTTAATGCCAGTTCTTGCTTACTTAAAAACAATACTGCTTTGATGGGTAATTGCATGAAGCGTCTATTCAGGCTTACCTCCTTGATAAATTCAGCAATATAAAGTTGAGAATTTTCCTTTAATGCGTCAGCAATTTAGCTCCCACTTCTTATCAACTCCTTAAATTTTAAAGAATTTTTTAATGCTTGATTGAGCTTTCATGTGTTTTACATGCTTGTATGATGGTGGTTATGACTTATGACTTGGAGGGGAGGCCCAGAAAGGGCCAGGCACGGCGACCATGGGTCTATTGTACCATCCCCAAGCAATATGGAAAAGGCCCTACGAAAAAAGCCCAATGGCAGATGCGAACATCAGCATAGACCTAAAAGACATTTTATGAAGCTCCCAGGGCTCAATGATATGGCACCCAAGATGCTCAAACCTGTAAGCAGAGAAGTACTCACACTCACAAAGGATGTGCAAAGCAGTTTCCTCCTTAAGAAGACAACCCCGACAAGCGGGATCATCGACAACCTTCATTATATTTAGATGCCTTTTAAGGTAACAGGCCAATAGCCCTACAGAGACTGGACCAATTGAGACACAGAAGTTCCTTACATCTGTCACCAGGAAAGCCAAGATTAATCTCTTTGGCCTACCTCTGGCCATTGCAATTAAGCCAGTTAGAATACTGAAGCCTCCGAAAGTGGTTAAAAACAGTATCCCTGTAACTTTTGCCAGAGATGCCAAGAACCGGCTCAGGTCCAACAAAAGAGGAACCAGAGCTCGACCTGGCAAGAAAATCAGCCATCTCATTGCCAGGAACCCTATACAGAGTAACCTTATTGAGACGAGAGAGCTTGCAAAGCCCCAAGTAGCACTCCCAGACCAAGTAGGAGGAGATAGCAGTGCTTTGCAAGGCCATCAGAGCAGATAAGATATGCTTCCTAGAGTAACCAGCATTTAAACAAAAAACACTGCACATAAGGATAGCATAAACCTCTGCCTGAAAGACAGAAGCATAAAGGCCCAGAGAATAAAAAAGCTTAATGCCATTGTCTGGCCAACAAACTCCAGCTCCAGTACGATTACCAAGCTTGGACCATCAGTGTACCACACGATACACCTATTCTTACTATAAATAGGAGGCTTTTGCCAGTCATCTCTAAAAGGAAAATGAACAGAGAAAGACCCGTCAAAGACATACCTGACAAGCATATTGTCAGAAAGGATGAGCCTGCGTAGAAGAATCAAGATCACCCCATGAAAGGTATTGAGAATAACCCTTCCCTTAACCCAGGCCCATAAGCCTCTTTCTACAGACCAGGGCCTCAGCCTCAATAAAAGAATGCAGAGGCAAAAGGTTTAAAAGCAATTCATTGATTGCAGTAGGAGTTGTACGAAGGCAACCAGTGATAGCCAAACACGCCATCCTTTGAACACGGGTAAGATCCTTCCTAGAAGAAACTAAGGAAGATCTAGACCACCAAACAATGGACCCATACGAAATGATCGGACAAACAATCATGGTGTAGATCCAAGGACTCAGGCCCAAAGTCCTCTCAAAAGACTCGTTTGGCCTTAGCAAGACAGTAATCAAGGTGATTCTTCCACCCCAAATGGGAGTCAAAGTAGACACCCAAAAACTTCACCGAAGATGAATAAGCGATACGCTGTCCAAAAAAGGAAAGCTTAGAAGACTTGAGTGCATTGCACTAGGAAAAGCAACCAGACAAGTCTTCAGGGGATTGACAGAAAGCCCAGTATCAGAACACCAGCCCTCCACCGCTTTCAGGGCCGAGTTAATGAAGCTAGTGACCACAGGGCCAAACTTGCCCCTAGTGATGGTGGTTAATCCATCTTATCCAGTACCATTCCAAATGCTCTTTTTTATCTCAACGATTAAACACGGCCAACAAAACATTTTTTTGTAAATAAAAACTGCCCCATAGCCACGAGAATAGTGCATATCATGATGTAAAGGAAGCTACGACCATGCTGAGACGAACCTGCTTTTTTCTTATGAATGGACAATTTTGGTGTCGGTCTATTTTCTTTTAGTGGTTGTCGTTTATCATCTTCTTTCCATGTGTTAAACTGAGTTTCAAGCAAGACGCAAACTGGATAATAACGGGGCTCCATGTTTTAAAACAGTTAAATCATAGATTCCAATTACACATGGACACAGTAACAAATAAAGCTAAAAACTTTGAACCTTCCCGGACAAAAAAAAAAAAAAAAAAAACTATTGTTTCCGTTAGAATGGGCTAGAACAGCAGTTCTCAACCTTTTAACGTTGTGCCCCCTCCCCTCCCCTCACATTTTTCAGCGTACATTGAGTTTTTTAATCTTTAACAATGAACATTTTAAGCGAAAATGGATATATTTTTGAGTAAAAATGAGAATAAATAAGATGATTTTTTAAAAACATGCATCACTACTTGCTCTATAGTTTTTCTCTCTCCCCCCCCGCAAACATTCTGCGGAGGGCGCGATCCCCTCAGGTTGAGAAACGCTGGGCTAGAACATGTATTCTGTCTTTATTCTCTCCCTCACTTCTCATCCGAGCCAATCAGTTCGTCAAATTCACAAGTGCAGCAAAAGTCAGAAAACCTTTCTTCAGCTGAGTCTTAGCTAAAACACCCTATGCTATCCTAAGCCGGAGAAACTGCTTACGTAGTTGTTACCATGGTAACAGTACTGCCAATTCCTTAATCAGCGCCGAGGGCTGTACCATCGACTTTCGCAGTTGAATTGTGGGAAGATTAAGGGTTCTTTTTTCTGAATGAGCAATCCAGCAGTTACCACAATACGTTTTTTTTTTTTTTAAGATTTTTTTTTTTTTAATTTACCATAGGAATTCCATAATTCTAATCTGAATTTAAGAAAATTTATAGAATAAACTATTTTAAAGTATGTGCTGATAATTTCAAGTGCAGCCCGGCAGTACTTGCTGTATCCCACGAGCCGCCACTGGTCTCTAGGAGTTATGCTCAAGTTTCAACACTCCCAAAAGAATAGATGAAAACTAAAGTGAACAAATTAGAGATAAACGCACCAATTAAAGAATTTGAAGACACTTAATTATTAAAACTAATTAATTGGCAACCAAATATAAATTAAAATGTAACGGAATGCTGTACTTACATGTTGTTCCAAATTGCCATTTTAATTATAAATTACAATTGCCACATAAAAACAAAAAATCGTCATGGTAACTTCATATGTTTCATTATTGCCACCTTGGCGAGGGTCGCGGCATTAAAGTAGGAGTCAATCCAAGAAAGACAAACATGGCACACTCAAGGATTATGATGCACATTCGAAACAATATTTAAACCGGTTATGTATAGTTGGAATATACTTGGCGAAGACTGTAAAATAGTTTTAGTAGGCAGTTTTAAGATAGATTTCGATACCAAATATGGGTTTTATGAAACAAGCAAGAAAAATACGGCACACTCATAAATATGATACCAGGGCCGGTACTAACAGTTTTGCCGCCCCAGACAAAAATATAAAATGCCGCTCCTCCCACAGTAAAATTAGTATTAAAAGAAATAAATTGTTCACAGATACTGTTTTCATGCCTATAAAACTGGAATAGCTGATTAAACATAACACAGCATAAGAAAAACCATATTTATTAAAAACCACACATTAAGGTAAAAACCAAAAGATAGAAAGAAAAATAGTTTTTTTCTGACTTTTATTTCCGCAAAATTCCTGACTTTTTCTCTTAAATCAGTTTTTCAACTAATTCATGTTCGATAGAGAATGTAGTTAAATTATTTAACCTATCTGGAAGAGTTGTGGAACATAAGAAATTTTTAGTTAACTTCAATTTTGAGAAACTCTTCTCTGCACTTGCCGCAATTATCGGCAAAGAAGGCGAAATTCTCGAAGCAACAGCAAGATGTGGTGTAAAATCTAGAGTAAAAATTAGCTTTAAAATTTCAACTGGGCTTTCCTTTTTGCCTAATAAGGCCGTAACTGATACGTATTTCATTTACTAGATCAAGCGCGTTTATATTCCCTGATTTCCCATCGGTCAGCATTAGCTCCAATTGTTTACACTATAAACAGTCTTAACACTGTTACACGATATTGAAGATAATGCTTAATTAGCACTTTTTAGGAGTGCCTTTTAACTCATATACGCCATGCAAAAATTTAAAATAATTACATTAGGTATTTATTAAATTAAATCTGCACTCTAAGGTATTAATTGCTTTGTTTACTGTGTAAAAAAAAAAAAAAAAAAAAAAAAAAAAAAAAAAAACTAAAATTTTAATTTAGGATCTTTCACCAGATCAGCTCGTGCTTCCCTATCAAAATTAATATGGTACACGGCTGCTTAAACTCAAGTGTTAGCCCGAATACTATCTCGTCGCTCAGTTCTCTTGCATAACAGAACATTTCATTTAAAATCACATTCAATCGAAGATCCTTTCAAAAAATCTTTACAGTTTCTTAAGAGTTTTAGAACAGATGGCAAATCGTTGTCTTTTGACTGCAATAGCTTTCTTAATGGATTCACGCAATTGAAGATTTTGTACTAAATAATAATAGAGCATAGGAACGTGAACTGTTTGAGAGAGTTAAATAATCCTGAAGCCAAATCACTGGAACAAAAACAAAATCCTTTCATCAATTTTAGTAGCCTCGTTGGAATTACATTTGTCAATACCTTTATACCTTATCAAGAATGCGATCTGTTCTTTTTTTTTTTTTTTTTTTCCATCAGGAATGCAATCTAGAAATATGGGTTAATATTTGGCTTATTGAATTTCATTAACAAAGTGTAATTTGAATCCAACTGGAAACCTTGTGAAAAAATCTATGCAAAATGGGTAAATATTTGTTTGCACATCACATATAAACAATTGAAGCGAATGAAATTAAATTTATATACAACACCAAATGTGGCAACTTAATTTAAACTGCAGGTGCTAAAATATTTCTAATTCTTCTAAAAGTTTTGAGATTAAAACTGTGTGTAAATGTATGTTCGCCCTTTGTTAAAAAATGGCTCAATGGAATAGAATGAAATTTGCAATTATATTGAATGGTAAGTTAATTGAAACAATAGATACCAAAATTGTTTTAAATAATTCATAGACTTTTAGATTTTGCAAAAATCGCTTAAATTTGTTCTGGCACCCATCAAAAACTGACTGAGAGAACAGAATGAAATTGGGTCATATGATGGGTAACAAAGCATCATCGAAATTTTAAAAATATTTGAATAAACTGAAAGGGTTTGTAAAAATTGCATTGTATTTTTTCTTTTCTTTTTTAGGGGCGGGGAGACAAGGGAGGGCGTCACTTTAAGGCGTCTGGAGGTAATACAATAGGTGGCTGTTCGACTTAACAAATTACGTCAATTTCTTTTTTTATTTTAATTATTATTATTATTTTTTTTTTTTGAGAAAATTGTGCAAAAATTTTACAGGCATAATATTAAAATTTCTAAAGATAACAGAACAAAATCCAGTTACTATCGAGGAGACTGAGTTAAATCACATTGTTTGAATTCTTTCTAATTAAATATATATATATTATTTTGAGAAATTTTTGTGTGACCACTTCGTGAAAACAACTAGTGGTCAGACAAAAGGGTATGAAATGACATTTTGTTAAATAGTAGGCGGTTAGTAAATTAAAATTTCAAGTTTTTAAGTTTCTACAAATTTGAATTATTTTTGAGGTATGACGTAAATTTTGATAAAGTTTTCGCGCATCAAGTAAAATCATCAAATGTAATTCAATCAGACGTTGCAGTGTTAAATATAGGCTACTTGCTATTACAAAGAATTTTCCAGATATTCTCTTTTCAGTTTAATATTCATTACTAGCATCTTCTTTTGCAACTTTAAATGACTTCTTGATATAGGAAGCTCATCCACTAAAAGAAAACGTTAATTTTAATTTAGAATATTTTCTCTATTGACAGTTTGTCTCAGTAATTTGTTACTCTCTTCTCTAACCTGTAATCTTTGAACAATACACAAGAGTTATAACTTTGCTTTCTATATTTCTGCCAGTATGCTAATTCCATTTTTTGTACTCCTACAATGCAAACAAAATTTCGCACGGTTAGTAAAAACCCATCAATTACGAATGGCTAATAAAGTTTTATAGAATGATATTCTTAACTCGTTCACTAATACAAAATGTATCTTTCAAATTCGAGCCAAATTGCCGCCCTTGACAGCGACAGGGGTCCGGTTTGTCCGGCCCTAGGGCCGCCCTTGATGATACATTTTCCAAGTTAATGGAATAAGGAAGAAAAATAGGGACGACGCATAAATTATGATACGCTTTTAATACATCAAACTTAGTGTGTATTTAAAATCTGAAAGTGCTTCAGATTTTATTCCCCCCCCCCCCGCTTTTTTTTTTTTTTTTTTTTAAGAAAAATCTCTAGATGATTTTGCATATAATAGCCATATATTTTTAACACAGAAATGGAAGCAACATTTTTTACAAAAGATTAATATTTTTGCAATTTAAAATTTAAATGAATTATTCTGAATCACTATATGTACCTGGACATCATCTTTTACTGATCAGTGAATGAGTATAAAATAACTCAAATCTTATTGCAGAAATCTCTTAAAAGATCGCTTTCCTGGGGGGGGGGAAAAAAAAAATGTTGGATTTTCCCCTAAATTCTAATAAATCTTTTTCTACAAAAGTTACTAAAACTGTCATAAAATTTTGTGGGTGTCCCAAATCTGTGTGATTTGTTCTATGTGTGCTTGAGCCCTGGAGCACCAAGGTAGTCACCACCATTGGTACTGTTCAAATGATCTAACTATTAAACAATTATATTTCACAGTTAAAACATTTAAAATGTATTACCATATAAAACTACTCAAATATATTTTGTCGTAAACCGTCATAATACTCCTCTGTCAAAACTGTCATCTTTTCTTCAATCTCGAGATGAGGTAGACATTCCATACATCATTGAAGCATGTGTGCATTGTGTTACTAATGGCACATTTTTTTTTTTTTTTTTTTTTTTTTTTTTAATCTAATGATTTCCAAAAAAGAGCATGTCCTATTATTTTTATTGACAGTTTTTCTGATATTTTTAAAATCAACTTTTATTCTGGATTTCTGAACCAGATGGGGGAGGGCAGTGCTTAGTTTATTAAATTTAAGGTAATTAATAGTTTTTTTTTTTTAAGTGATACAACGGATATCAATTTAGTCAGACAAGGACTATCCGGCCAAATTTTCTACTGTATATCCGGTAGCAGTATGTTTCCTTCTTTTTCTGTTTTATTTTCACTAGTTTCCTTAGATTACACACACACACAGCTATTCCTTTTTTCTTTACATTTTCTCATTAGTTTTAAACCATTTTATTAAAATACCAGAAATCTTTACGAGATAGTTTCCATGAAATTAGTACCAGTTTTACTGCAAATAAAGCTGATACAAATAACAATGTCATTGATGTTCTCTTTCAAGAGTCATATAAATATCAGAAAAGTATCTCCATTCAACTATTGGAAAATCAGGGTTATAAATTTATCAAAATTAGGGGGGAGCACATTTTTTCACCAGCCAGCAGTACTACAGCAAGTACGCCATTCTCATAAGCAGGGTCAATTTATTGGGGGGAGGTAACTGAATTCTTAAAAAGATACTGTAAAACAGTGTTTTTGCACAATAATTTTTTCCAATCTTAAAAAAAGATGGGAGTACTTAATTTTTCACTTCATTTTCTATATATGATAAAAACACATTCTAAAAAGTAGTATTGAAAACAAAATATTTTCGCAAGACTTTGTTTTTTCTCATTTTTTATTATTCTGGCAGTTTTTAGAATTTATTCATTTACTAACTGTGTGCCCGTTCTTCGCACGGTAGGAAACGAATATTTTCCTAAAATATAATCGTATCTGTGTGAAAACAAAATCTAATAAAACAAAGTTCAAGTAGTCCCTTTGTTGAAACTACCTCGGGATATATTAATGAAACGTAGATTGATTTATAGCTTAATTAGTTGTAAGTCGATCGCGCGCGTTCAAAAATGATGAATAGAACACTTTTAATTTCACAAAATATTTGTTAACGTGATATACTGTGCTTTAGCTTTAATCAATATTAACCTAACAAATTTACTATTACTTCTTACTAATTATATTAATATTATCTATCTTCTTTTCGCCTTCTTTAATGCGCAATCTAAAGAAACAGATTATTAGATATTTTAAACCAATGGTGCCTTTCTACTCTTTGATGATTCTTTCGAATTTATGCATTGTCATTTAAACAGCTCTCCATATATTTTTAAGCATAATTCTTGTGAGGTTGACGTATTTAGCACCGCAAAATATTTCATCTCAACGTGGTGGAAAATATCCAACCTGTCCTAATTTAAATATTTACCTCCATGGCTGTCTCGTGTAAAACACCAAACTGGATAACCTCGCGCTCGCGGAACTATTTAGAATTGCTGAAATTGTGAATAGGACACTAAATTTTGTTGCAGAGTTTACAAATTTCACACAACTTTTAATTTATGACATCACGTTCTGACCCCGAGTAGTTGAGTCTGGTTATTTCTCGCAGTAGTTTTCAAATGGAGTAATATTGAACCATACGACGTTGAAAAACTCTCACTTGCAACAGAACTTATTAAAGTTAATTTGAGAGATGCTGGGTTTAATCCTAGCTAATCGGTATTTTAAATATTTTCCGGAGCTGTTTTGCTAATTATGCAGCTTTTGTCCAAGATGATTTTGCGATGTTCCTGGAATTCAACAAAAAAAAGTATATCTAATATTTATAAATTATTTAGCAAATACTAGATAAATGCCCCCCAAGGCCAGCCATTGTTGTTATATAATTAAAGCAGAGGCGGATCTACGGGGGGGGGCTATAGGGGCTATAGCCCCCCACCCAATTGAAACTGAATTTAGACTAGATAGAATAGAGTTCTGATTCTTAGTTAAAAACTACGTGTCTAAAATCGGTTATTTTGAAATTTTAATTTACTTTTTTGATTTATTACTTAGATTTTTAGACTTGACCTCAATCAATGGTTTTTAACCCTTTCGTTCCCAGGCAACAGGTATTTTCAAAACGAGTATCAAATTTCGGGCTAAGGAATCGCCCGAAATTTCGTCTTCTCCTTGAAACATTTCGGTTTCTTTTAAGCATGATCAGTAACCTAGTTTTACCATATATACGTGATAGCGCAGAACAGCTAATTGTTTGAACGGGTTATGGCAAGTGCAAAGAACAGTGTTTGAGCGATGATGTCCATTCACCCCTGCAAAGTCATAAAAAGGGGGAGCTAAAAATACATATAATTCGCTGTTAATATAAACAGTCTTTGCGCGTGCCTTGTGCGGTGCGCGTCTCGGATTCTGTACTGATGTGTACCTGATGTGGAATACCTTATGATAGATGTACACACAGACCTCAAAATACACATAGACTAGACACCGCTATGATTTCTCTGTGACTAAAGTGATCAGAAGCAGTGAGAGGGGCTGAGAGCTACCAGACGGTCCCGAAGACTGTTTACAAGTTCATGAACAAAAGATCGGTACTCTTTCGCGTTGTAGAAAGGGGAAAGCGCAGCGCCCCCCCCCTAAGGAAGAGGATTGAATTCGCCAATCGTCATCTTTGGGACCTCCTTGGCAGCTGACAGCTCCTCCTACAGCTCCCGATGATTTTAGTCACAACGAAAGCATAGGGGTTGTCTGGTCTACGGGTATTTTGAGGTCTGTGGATGTACATAGTGAGGGGATGGGGAGTGTAACATAGACATCAAGTGACTAGGAATCCCAAGTGGCTATCTTCTGTATCATTGTGAAAGGTTCTTTTGTTCCGCCATTTGGATTTTCAGGGATATTTTGAAAGAATAATATTATTATAGCTAATTTTTCTTACCTGGTTTTCGCACATTTACTGTTTATACAAAAGTACATCCGTTTTGAATGTTTAGGAATGGTGGAAGAATTTCTTGGAAGTACTGTAGTCCTATCTAAGCAGGCTTCAAAGTCTTAGCCCATTGAAATTGCTTTCGCCGCTTGGTCGTTCTTTTCGGGTGAAGCGCTAGTGTGATTCATTTGTTCTCTATTTAGCTCCGTTCGCGTGTAGAATTTAATTTAAATGCAAATATTATGGCCTCAAGAAAGCGGTCATTGAATCGTAATGTAGGTGATTATTTTATGAAAATTCCAAAAACTGATAATTTGTCTAGTGAGAGTGAAAGCGGAAATCATCAGGAAGAAATCATAAATGCCCAGCCCCAGAAAAAGCTATTTCAAGGAGAACAGCCCTCACAAAATACAGGGTGAATCTAAACTCTTGGGCAAAACTTTAAGGGGTGATAGGGCACACAATGAGGAATCGTAATCACATAGCAATCTGGGGTGAAACGCAGTTTTAACTTACCCGGTAATAATCACTTTTGGAAAAGCATTGAAGTGTCCGTCTAATTTCTTAACCAAGTTTCATAAGCAATAGGCTCGTCTCCGAAAATTTCATCCATGAAATAAAGTAAACTTTTTAAACTATCCATTTTAGTCTTCTGTTTTGAGAAAAATACATTAGTTTCTGACGAACAATGGTCGGCAAGTGACTGTTGTTTCAGCACTTTTTCCGAAGTGATTATTAACAGCTATACGAAGACGACGTTGCCGACCCCACATTGCTATGTGATTCTGATTCCTTATTATGTGCCCTATCACCCTTTAAAGTTTTGCCCAAGAGTTTAGATTCACCCTGTATACATGCATCACTAACAGGCAGTTTGTAAAGAGGTGCATTATTAGAAAGAATACAATGATATCGCTATGGAAAAAAGAGGTATGATTTAAATTAATTTTTTCAGACATTGTTTTTCCTATGAAGTGCAAGTCCTAGCAGGTTCGAGTATTTTATTTTATCGGAAATTCGCACATCTTTCTCGAAATTCGATTACGTAATACTATATGTAGGTTGAAAAATGAAATATACAGGCGACATGTAAAAAATCGTGCCAAATGTCGCCAAGCTTCGATAACCAGGGCCTCTGAGAGAAATTTTATAAGGCGGGACGAAAGTCTTCCCGGCCCCTTTCGTAAAGCACAAAAGTTTCGAAAAAACAGGAGGGACGGAAGGGATTTTTTTTTTTTTTTTTTGTAAAACTGCTCTTTTAATGATTTTCATACAAAATGCTAAAAGGAAAGAGAGTGGGAGGGAAGTTTATCTGATATGTAATGATACTTTTAATTCATGTTCGAAGATTGAAAAAAATACTAATATTTAAATGGTAGAATTAACATTTCTGCCATCTAAATCATTCTAGAATTATCCCAGATAGCACAGTTGTCCATTTTATATCCATTTCTGATCCATCTCGCCCATATAACGTCCATGTCTATAGATAGACATCCAGAAGACAATATTTATGGACATAATCTGGAAAATCCAGAAACTGTCCATGAATAGACCAAAATTAGACATTTAATTTCCAGAGTAAGTCTTTTTTATAGACGTGTCCCAGATAATCCATAGTACCTTAGTGAAATGGCAAGAAGCATGGATGGAGATGTCCAAGACTTGACCTAAGTAGGTCCATATATAGACGTTGATGTCCAAGACTTGCCCATACTAAGTGCATACGTGGACTTAGTATGGGCAAGTCTTGTATACGTAAGCACGTCCATAATTATGTCTATATAGACAAGTCTTGTATACGTAAGCACGTCCATAATTATGTCTATATAGATGTCTATAAGACTTCATATGGGCGACCTATAGTGCCATATTGATGTAAAAGAGACGAGAATCCGACGAATCGTGGATGTTTAATGGACATGTCAACTTGTCTATATGACGTCTTCTGGGAGGGTTCTGGACAAGTTTGTGCTATCTGGGATGTATTCGAAATTTAGTCTATTTAAAAAAAAGATTTTAATTAAAGACCTATAAATGAAATTCTTAACACATTCTGAAAAATTTACGGACGCACTTTAGCTGAACACGGGCCCCGGGGCGGCGCCCCCCCCTCTCGTAGGGCCTGTGGATAACTGTGCCCAAATTATTGAATACCCAGTAAGTTAGCCCCCCCCCTTTACCCAATCCTAGATCCGCCACTGAATTAAAGCATAAAATGCATTGTCTCTTCAGAGGGAGAAATGCACAACACCGAAACCATAGGTTTCTGACTCTAAGCCTGAGGTTTTGCCAAGGAAATGTGTTATAGTAAAAACTGTAGTAAGAACTGTATAGTAAATACAGTTTTTACTATAACACATTTCCTTGGCAAAACCTCAGGCTGTGAGTCAGAAACCTATGGTTTCGGTGTTGTGCATTTCTTCCTCTGAGGAGACAATGCATTTTATGCTTTAATTATATAACAACAATGGCTGGCCTGGGGGGCATTTATCTAGTATTTGCTAAATAATATTATACACGTTTTCCTTTAAGCAGCTTCCATAAGCGCTATGTAACATGTGTAACCACTGTATTTTTATTTGCTTTTGCATAAGATTTGATTATAATATTTATAAATATATATATATCGCCAAAAGTCGTCCAAATTTGGCGACATTTTGCACGATTTTTGGGAATACATACGACGACCGTCGTCAAACCGATAGCGAATACTATGTATTATGTTAATTAGTATTTTCCACTTTTAGGCGACATTCCCAGACAGCACAGCAAACTTGCAGCAAGCTTGATTTATCAAGTCAATAAACTTGAATTAAGCTTGAAAATTTTCAAGCGTGTAAGCTTAATGCAAGCTTGAATCAAGGGTTCAAGTTTACACTTGCCCAGCTTGCATTAAGCTTGACATTTCAAGCTTAAAAAAAATTCTTAAAAACACGGGGAGCCCGTCGGCGAAATTCGCCCCACATATTTTATTTTTCCACGCATTTCCCCCTCTATGCTGAAATTTGAAGTTAATTTAATCTGTTACCATCAAGCGTCCTCGGCTGGGATCGAACTCGGGACCTAAGGGTTGAGAGGCCAGCGTCCTAGCCATTCCACCAATCTGCCTCGCGCTGACATGACTAAAGTTTGAAGTGACTGTTATGGTTGTCACGCCGTTTTCTGGTGAGATCGATCAGTGCCCGATGCCGATCTGTTTCTTTTATTTTTCCATGGGATGAATCAAAATTAAAAAAAATCTGGAGTGACTCCACTCGACTTTCCGAACACTTACGATTAAGACCATTACCAAGCACTTAAATAAATTTTAATCGATGAATAATTCAAACATATATACCAAATTGAAACTCAATCGAATGCACCGTTTAAACGCTTGCGCACTTTCAAGAATTTCTCCCCATATGCCATTATGCCATAACATAAAAGAAAGTTTTGTCGTAGCCACGAGTATATTTTAATGTCTTTGGGCTGGCCCATGGAAGTAATACAATTGGCCGGCCCTGATCCCTTGATTCTCCTTGGAGTGCGAATTAGTTCCATATGTGTTAACTACGTTTTCCTCAAATAGCACCGTTAAAAGGAAGAATCATTCGATGTCAAAAAGCTGCTTTCTTGAAATTGCTGGACTATTCTATGCATTCAAACACATGTGCTACCCTTCAGCTTGGAGAAATCTGGACCCCTGATTCTAGGTCTGAGACGTGGAATTCTACATTGTTCTTTTTTCAGTGTAGCCAGGGTGCGAATTGACGGGGGGGGGGATGCCGGGGATCGTCCCCGGCTGAAGAATGTAATATCCCTGGCTAGAGAAATATTAATGGATCCCTGCCAGGGATACTATTTATCCCCTGCTGAAGAAATATTAAATTGGTGAGTGAAGATTTGGGATTGAAGTCAAGAAGTCAAAATGAAGGTGGTATGTTATCGTTTGTTACTATACTCAAGGCGACTGCCTTAAAATTTCATCGCTTTTCTAAGCTAAAAATCCTCAAGGGTGGCTTCCAATACAGGTACATTGTATGTAGCTTGTGTATCCGTGATTCCATAGAACAAACAATCTATGACTTTTGTTTGAATATAAGTCAGTTCCCACACGTGTTGGCGACTGCATTTGGACCTTCCCGAATTCTTCTTTTCAAGTGTCCTCCCCTGGAGAATGTTATACTTTCAAATGTCCCCCCCTGGAGAAAATGTTCAGTTCGCACCCTGAGTGTAGCCGACGTTGGCTAAGATCAGTATCAGTAAACAATAAGAATTGCTGAACAGTCGCATTGCTGTTAAAGCTATGTGCTGAAGTTAATTTTGTTATTGCTAACTTTTGGTTGTATATACAGCAGTAATAATTGTAGTCCATTCGTAATTATTTGAAAAATGAAAAAAAAATAAAACTAAACTGAAAAACTTTTTTCTGTAAGTTAATCTAAAACAGAACGAAATGAAAACAGCGCGAATACTGAGACTACTTCGTCTACATCTGTAGAATTAGTATGCCCTATTAGAGATTCATCAGTGTTTGTAACACCCTTTGCCTGCTTGACATTGAAAGACAATGAAAGTGAAGGCAAGTCTCATGTCTAAACAGCGGCATTTGGAGTGCTCGACACGCACAGAAAGATTTCCGAGACGTTTGGCAATGATATATTTCACTCTGCTACTCCCACAACGAAATCCATATCGGACACACAGTACAAGCATTATGAAATACTTTGATTTCTTCTGCAAATTATCCTTTTCCTGAACAAAAATTTGGATCTAAAAAGCGGCGATTTCAGATATGGCTCCAAAAATATTTTTGGCTAGCCTATTCAAAAACTGAAAGCGGCGCTTATCGCAAATATTGCGTTTCATTTTTTCCAACTGAATTCATTGCTGGGAAAGGTAGCCACCAGTCCCTGGTTTGAAATTTTGAGTTGTCATATTTTATAGCTCTCCCGTCTCAATCATGATGCTCTCGTTACGCCTTTGGTCCAGGGTTCTGACCTGCCGCTTATCTGTCGAGGTAATGGTTTTGGAGTTTTTTTCTCCAGATGTAGCGTGAATACCCGTTAGAACCCTTTAAAAAGTCTTCCCCCCACACCATCCCCTCTTTAGGCAGATAGCCTCGTGTAGCATTGTCTTACCACAAAATCAAATCGGAAGAGGTTTCACCTGATCACTGCAAGATTAAAAAATTGTTAGTGTGAAAATAATCTCGTACTGCAGAAAGATTATCAAATTAAAAATCACATTATAGTCTTACTCTTTCTTTCTTAAAATCTTCTTGGTTTGTGTGAAGTGTGATAAGTAAGTATAAAATAAGGAAGCTCTTATTGCAAACTGTCATAAATAAAATATCACGCAAATAGTTTCGTACACTCTCTGATCGCGATCTTTGCTCCACACCCGATAGTTATTCTGACACTAGCATTCATGACACTAGTATGTAATTCCACTTCTAATATTTGCAAGATTCCCTAAGTCGTATAATGCTGAGTGTCAGTGGCGGATTTCTCCATAAGGCGTAATAGGCTTACGCCTTAGGCCCCGCGCTCGTAAGGGCCCCGCGCTTTTCAACTTGTTTACCAATATTTATCGTTAATTTATGTAATGTCAGAAAAGTAAAAAAAATACTTCACAAAAATTTCAAAGCACGCAAAACAAATTTGCCTTTTAAAATCTTCGTTCGGCGCTTGTTTCTCGGGGGAGGGGGGAGCCCGACCGCCTGAAAATTCTTCTCGGAAAAACTAAATAAGCACAAAACTGAAGCAATACTTTGCGAGGTACAAGCTTGATAAGAAGGAATCAGATTTCATATCCCTTGAAAAGTTCATTCTGTTTCTTCCTTGCTGCCCAGCCTCTAGGCCATATAGCTGTCCAGGGGAAAAGAGGGGGCTTTTAATTAGATTAAAGGCCATTGCCCATCCCCAGCGACCTTCGCGGCTACAATGTATTTGAATGGGGATATTTGGACACGGCGACACATGGGCTGTCCTCTACCGAACAATAGATGGGGTGTGAACCACAAGTGTGAAAACCGCAATTATTATCCACGGTCCCCAATTACCTATTGTCCGGAGAATCTCCTTCTTTCTCTGCGGTGCGAAAAAATTATTGCTTACAAGTGATAATTGATTCCGCTACTGGCACCCTACTGCTGGCGACAAGCGACAGTCTTTGGGTGTGGGCAATGGCCTTAATGCTGCTGTAGGTTATTTATTATTCACTTCCGCGAAGATTGGACCACCCAAACATAACAAAGAGATAGTTGCATTCAATACAGTGAGAAAACTGTCGTAATCAGTGATGTCTCTTTTTAAGATCGGCAAATCGCCTTCAATGCATTGATTTATTTATTTGCCAGGAGAGGACAGCTCGCGTCACTGAATGTGTCGCTTAGAGCTACTCATACGTCCTTCCCGGAATTTCCCGCCACAATTTGGAACCTTTTCAGAAGGTCGGGGACTTCTGAATATTGGCACCCCTCGGAAACTGCTAGCGACCGCCGAGAGGACTTTCGGAATCACGGATTTAACGTGCATGTACACGGTGGTCTTTAGTAGTACGCCGGTATCGAACCCGCAACCTTCCGGTTACGAGTCCAACGCCTTAACCACTGGGCTACCACGGCCCTTGTCAATACATTGATTGAAATTCGACTACCCATAAACTCCTGATTAGTCGTTTTTTATTTGCGTGGACTCTGAAAATCAGTTATAGGCGAAAATATTTTGCGCTACATTTCTCCACCCCTCCCCCGATTTTTTTTTCTGCATACAGCCTTGTGTGTATGCAGAAATATATATATATATATATATATATATATATATATATATATATATACACTCATACATAAGTATTCCTAATTATTCTTAATTTGTAAATTTTCAAATATTGTTCTGTGTTAAAGCAAAATTGGTGTCGTGCTTATTATGAATAATTTTTAAAATATAAGTAATTATTATTATAATCATGAATAATTTGATCTAAAACCAACCAATCAAAATAATTTTGTGCATCGATATTGTAGATTTGTAGATAATAATGATTCTTTGCTTGTGTGCTTATCTTTATGATGAAAACTCAATTTTCAAAGTTTTTATTTGTTATTAATTAATCAACTTTTGATAATTTGTTCAAAATTTATAATTTTTCGATATTTTGGAGAATTCTGAAGGTTAGGATGTCATAATAATTTTTAGGTCTCTAACCAAAGAGCTATTTGACCTAAAGTGTCAAAATGTACGTCGTTCTTTAAAGCGTTTTGAAATCTTTTATACAGCACGCCTCACGATGGCACAGTGAGTATGTCACTGAACATGGTAGACGGCCGAATGTGAAGGTCCCGGGTTCAGGTCCCATCGCGCTGCTGTTGATCTAACGGTGTTTTGGTAGGTTTTCTCCAGATGTAACGGGAATACGTGCTAGAACCCCTTAGAAAGTCGTACTACTAAGGCACCCCCATCCTTGGCAGATCGCCAAGGATGGGGGTTGCCATAATCACACAAAGAGTTGCCATAATCACACAAACAAACTTTTATAAAGCACATTATGAAACGGGACCATATAGTTTAAATTCGTTTTCCTAGTAAACTAAAGATGAACTTAAAAATTTTAATTTTTCTGAACTGCTGTAGTTGTTTGTGTAAAGAAGTTATTTGCTTAAGGTATATTTTAAATTATTAAGTTGCGTTGTGACACATAAAAATCCAGGTTCGATACACTTAGTTGCAATATAATAAAAAGACGTTAAATACTTAAAAAACTATTTTATTAAAAGGGTGCTATTGAAATATAAACTTATTACAAAGGATGGTGGTGGCCCAGCGAAATAAAAAATACGTCCTATTTAGACAGTGAAATTAAAGTGGAATGATTTAAAAATTACGCCAGCACAGAAATTCACATTGGCGAGAACAAACACCTGGCTGAGATCAATAACTCCAATTCCAGAGCAACCCTAAGAGTTAATCCAATAAAATTTAAATGACGTAATCGCGAGCAAATAATTTTAAAGATGTCGCAGGGCAACAAATAATAACTTACGCCAGCAGCAAGATGCCAAGAGGGGAAGCAGAAAGTACGTTGATTTTGCAAACTGACGTAATATAATCTATTTTTAGCTCATAACGCCGCCACCGGGTCTCTATTCAAGAAACAAACAAAAAAGAATAATGCATGCGGGAAAAGAGAAAATATAGATTTAAAAGCCGAAATGGCAGAAAAATGAAAACAGAAGTGATTTAGAATACATGATTTTGGATAGATTACATTAAAGAAGGCCAAATTAAATGATTATTAAATTAGATATGTGATCTCCATCACAGTTTGGAGTATCTTGCTGAGTATGACGAATTTCTAAAAGCTCCCATGGATAAATATAAGAATGTTGGCAGTGGCAAAACAAATTATTTGTCCCATGGAATATTTGAAGAATTTTTGAGGTTGATGGCATCTTATTTAATAGATGAACTTGCAAAAAATGCACAAGAATTTGTATTCTTTTCTCTCATTTTAGATTCTACTCCCGACATAAGTCATGTAGACCAGCTAAGTTTTATCATAAGATATGTTTCAAAAAAGGGAAACATTAAAGAGAGCTTTTTCGGATTTATTCCCATTGAATCACACTATGCTGAAACTTTAGGAAACGCTGTTCTAAAAAAAACTAAGTGAACTAAAAATTGATATAAAAAACTGTAGAGGTCAATCCTACGATGGCGCTGCCACTATGTCGGCTAAGTACAGCGGCTTTCAAGCTAAAATTAAATGCCATTCCTCATCCGCAGCATTTATACCTTGCGCGAATCATACTTTGAATCTTTTGGGAAATGCAGCTGCTGAATCATGCTCAGAAACCATTCAATATTTCAGTTTTGTACAAAATTTATATGCATTTTTTTCGTCATCTAACCAGAGGGGGGAATATATTAACAAAGTCTGTCGATAGTTCAGAAAAATCAAAGCATTTAAAAAGAATATGCGATACCAGATGCAAGGGCGGCTCCAGACGGAATTCTCGGAGGGGGCCATCGAACTTTTTACTTAGGTCTTTACTTACTTATAAATTGTTCAAAATGCAAATTGAACGTGTGAAATCGTGAAGTATGCGAATCTAAAGTTGTAAAACAAAATTTCGGAGGGGGCCATGGCCCCTATGGCCCCTTCACTGGAGCCGCCCTTGACCAGATGGTCTTCAAGAGCAGTAGCAATAAATGGAATCGTTTCAAACTATCAAATTATATATGACGCTCTTAAAAGAATAAGTGAAGATGAAACTCAAAAATTTATTTGTAAAATTGAGGCCAGTGCATTAAAAGACAAATTTTGTCAATTTGAAACAAAAATTCTAACAGCAATATATTGAATGTATAAAGAAGTATACAACGACATGTTAGATACATTTAAACTATTTTTTGAAGTAAATTTAGAACATAATGATATTGAGGATTGCATTAAAATATTGTCACAAACTTTCAAAAATGACATTGACTGTGATGTACTAAAACACGAATTCATGCAGTTTGTACATTTTTGTAAAGAAGCAAAAGTGTCAGAGCCAAACGATATGTTAAAATTAATTATTGATTTTGGCTGAATGGATGATTTTTGAATGAATATCAATGTATAGAGAAGTATACAACGACATGTTAGATACATTTAAACTATTTTTTGAAGTAAATTTAGAACATAATGATATTGAAGATTGCATTAAAAGATTGTCACAAACTTTCAAAAATGACATTGACTGTGATGTACTAAAACACGAATTCATGCAGCTTTTACATTTTTGTAAAGAAGAAAAAGTGTCAGAGCCAAATGATATGTTAAAATTAATTATTGATTTTGGCCTACAGTCCTAACGCGGAGGTTGTTTTAAGAATATTCCTAACAATGTAGGAGGAAATTAATTTAACATTTAACTGTAAATAATGAACTAAAGAATATGTATGTTATGCTTGAAGGATATATTTAAACATTTAAATGGCTCCGTGCTCCGTAAATGATCTTGTTTAAACTAATCTGATCTTGGAAGATCATTTTCGGTGCTAAAACGCATAAAAAATTACTTGAGAAATTCTCTTTCGCAAGAAAGTTTATCTTCGTTTGGAATTTTGAACATCGAAAGTGAATAGTTAAATAAAAAAGATTTTGAAACTATAATTGATAAGTTTGCTGCCGAAAAATGTAGGAGGAAATTAATTTAACATTTAACTGTAAATAGTGAACTAAAAATATGTATATTGTGCTATAACCAAATGAAATTAAATTGCCTAATTTTTATACGCTTTAGCACCGAAAATTAAGTTCACAGCAAAACTGCAGTTCATGATAACTATGAGGAAGTGAGCATTTTGTAAATTATTTTTTAAGTACCCATATTTTCAAATAAATTTTACTTATATTGGAAACTTTTCTTAATTCGTTTATGAAACTAACAACTTGGTCTATTTGTATATAAAATTTGAGAGGTGGGGGGCGGGGTGGGGGTGGAGCTGGGCAAAAGAGAATTTATTCATAAAATTTCAGTGGGGGATATGAAATAAGGAATCAAGGCCCCGCATATATTTGACGCCTAGGGCCCCGCTCTCCTTAAATCCGCCACTGCTGAGTGTAATTCAAGATATCGACTTAACAATGTTTTGGTTTATAGTAGAACAATGTATGTTTTTGACTAAGTGTTTTACGTTATTTTGGTCTAACACCATCTTTTGTGTGCGTGTTTGTTCTATTATATAAAACATTTACTTGAAGACGGTTCTGCACGAATGTACTCCTACACCCTGGGCCCCGCCCCAAAAGAAAATCCTGCGTACGCCACTGGGTTGTATGCAAAATGAATTTGAGAAAAATAAATGTACATGGCTTATTGCAAGTCTTATATCATTTATCAGCAATTTGATCAACTATTTCACGATTGTAGATTGCAACAAAGAAGATTAATATTTAATTATGTGTATCCAATAAATTAAGATAAAAGTATAGCTTATACTGAAAATACAGAGGTTGTTCGCACATTTTTGTAACGATTTTGATTTTCTCCATGAAGTTAAATATTATTATAATAAGGCTTATTTATCGTCTGCTGTATTAAAAACGCGGAGATTAAAAATACTCTTTGCTTTAAAATGCCTCTGAAAAATAAACAATGCATAGCTGCCAACCGTTCCGTTTTTATCGGAACATCTCCCATTACTAATTTTTCTTTAGCAATTTAAGCTTAAAATAAGTCCATATTTCTAATATAAAATAAAACTGTTCAAAAATAGTGGTGGAAAATGTTCCGATAAAAGCGGAACTGTTGGCAGCTATGACAATGGATGGAAGGCTATATTTTTGCGCTATCCGAAGAGAAATACCCTTATTCAGTTATTAAAAAAAGATGACAAAATCATGGTTTTAATATTTCTACACTTAAAATAAGTGACATAATTAATATGAAAGGAAAGAAACTTCAAAGTTTATATTTAACTGGGGAAAAGGCAAAAAATGCATACCTAACAAAGGTACGTACACCTCTTATTAAATCTAAAGTTGCATCTCATGTTTTAAAGGAAAATCCAACTACCCAAAGAACTATTGCAAAATCTTTAAATATCTCTGCAGGAATTGATTCCCGCTTTATTTAGAATCTTCGAGAAATAGACATTTCTGAAAGCTGCCCGCAGCCGCAGCTTCTGCCTCCTCTATAAATACCGGCGTGTTTCATCGGCCCCAGTTCAGTGTTAGTTTGCTCCCATCGAGAAAGTGTGAATGGAGCTCTCTCAGTGAGTACGCTTGCTTTGCTCTGTGATAGAAGCGGTGTTTCGCGCTTGTTTTCGAAGCTGTTTTTAAAGTGCTATGTGTAAATTCTTCACTGTTGAGTCTTGAGGGAGTGTTAGTGTTATCCCTCGTATATTTCCAATGAATTTTACCTGTGGAAGTGTTTTATTTTGTGTGCGAATTACAGCATTTGTGAGAGCTTCTGATCTAAGCGGACTGTTAAAACACATTACTGATTGATTGTGCTTGTGAATTTTGTACAGCTGATTGTTCTATCAAGTTCTAGAAGCAATAAAGTTGTGTTCCATCCTGTCAAATGGATTCTTTTGTAGAACTTTCTACACCAACTGGACTTTAGAACGACGAACCCAGGAAACTAGCAGAGTTATTCTGCAACAGTTAGAAATAAGAATACACAATTGATATAAAAAGCTATTTGAGTTCATTTTTAAGTATCAAAGTCAATCAAGATTTAAAGTATGGCTATACTGGTATGCATGGTAATATGTTGTGTCCTCGAATAAGTCCTCCAAAATATTTTCCAGTGTCTCCAACTTTTCCTTGGATTCGAGGACAATGCTTGATTTGTACTGTACCAAAATACTGTTTAGAAATATGGTCGTCTTAATCTTGAGGAGTAGTCCTGTAATCTGATTGGCTGAAGTGTATATTTTTCATCGACACGGGAGTGAAATTGCCTCGACTCAGTGTACGTTAC
>JAWZYV010017872.1:0-31683 GCA_038373885.1 Cheiracanthium punctorium | reverse complement strand
CGAAAGAGCCAACGCCACCAGAATATTTCACTAGAATCAACTTTCTTTTCACACATGCATTACAAGGTGTTTCCATATTTTTTCAAACCCCTGTATACACACATACACCACACACACATACACACACATAAATATATAAATATATATAGATATATATATATATAGATAGATAGATAGATAGATAGATAGATATATAGATACTTTTTTTCAGTCAATACATACAAACATAATGAAAAAGAATCTTCAGTTCACTTTGGTTTTGCTACCTGTGTACAGAAAACCTTTTATCAAATTAGCAGATACGGTTTATTCCAGAATTTGAAGAGTGGCTTTTAAAAATGACAAAATATTGCTTTTGGTAAAGATACTGCATTTTTTTAGCCAGTCAGCGAAAATCTGCGCCAGTGCGTTTTCAGACCACAGAAATTTGCAACATCAAGTGGTTTCCAACAACTAAGTCGAATGAAGTGGAAAAAATATCATGTGCATGTTTTTTTCCTGAACAATTTTTAAATTTTTTTCGACACATATGCTGATATTTAATCACAAATAATTATATTTTTTCCTCTCTTTTACTTTGCTAGAGGGGTATTTTTTTTTTTAAATTAGCCGTCAAAAATTTGGTTGTCAATCCACCCTGAATTTGAGGTGTTGCGACGTGTCACTTCATTAGCCTAACTTTGAACCGGATCAAAATCACACTGAAAATATAATAAAATGACAGTGTATTTAGTGTTCCTTTTTACCAGTTGTCAGCAAATAACGACCCATTAGACAATAATAAATTCATCATTTTCAGGAACCAAAATGTCCCTGATAAAGTGATAAATTGATACTTGTAGAAATTGGTTGCTTTGCATCAACTTCAAATGAGCACTAATATAGTGCTTGCAAACAGTGCTTCGGAAAAACAACTGAATAGCCAAATTAAGCATGTAATATGTTGCTAATTTATTTTCTCAAATACATACCAGTTTCACAATCCTGCCAACAGCCTGGAGCATTCAATCATGAGCAACTCTGTAAAGTCAAATATGCTGAAAACTATAGTGCTGAAAACCATTGATTTTTTCGCAAAGTTATGCCCTGTGATTCGAAGCTAACTTGAATGACTGTACTCATGCTAATTATATTCATATCCATGTTCTATAATTTGATTTTAAGTGTTTTTATTTATTACTCTTTCAGTAAGAGAATCCTGCACATTATTTTAAATTTAATACTCAAAAGGGCTTAATAAAAGCATCAATCTCATACGCATAATACAATGAATTCGGAGAATAGTTGATTACCACTTATAAATTGTCTGCAGATTTAAATCACATCATTTATCAGCTTATGAGTTATGAATCCCTAATTTATTACTTACGGTGATTGCAAACACCTGCTTGGATCCATTAATAATGCATTCAATATAAAAAGTCTTAAATTTAATCCTAGAGTGTGTATTTATGAAAAGTTAATATTATGATTCCTTCAGATTTCTCAAACAGTCTTATGGATTAATTAGTGAATACTGTAATAAATGTTTAGATAAATATGTACATATATATATATACATATTGTTTAAACGAAGAGTATTTTTTTTCTTTTAGCTTTCAACGTTTCATCTTTTATGAACTTAATTTAAAAGCAAAATATATCTTCTCTGCACTAATAGCTTTGTGTAACTTTCACATGAAATTAATTTTCTGAAGGAAAAAATTAAGAATTCCCAGTTCTTACGACTGCATTAGAACTTTATATGTTTCGAAGAAATTTCAGATATCACATTCAAAAGTGGAATTAATTTTTAACGAAGTGATTTTTTTATGGGTTACATATGTATACGCACAATGAAATGGTTTGAAAGCGAATTGACTTTTTTTTATTTTTATTCTTTTTATAAGTATCTAACTTTCAAAAGAAAATTCATTTCTAATAAATTTCATTCATGTTTGTGTTTTGAGAGTATAAACATATTTGTATGCAACGTTGCAATGAAGTAATATTGGATTATAAGTCACGTATTAGTTGTAATTTCAAGTATTAAAAAAATTACTTAAAACGGGAAAGTAACTTTGTAAGTAGCACAGACCTTGTAAAATTAAACAGTTCGAACAGTTTCTGTTAGTATAAAGTACTTGGTCAAGCTGAAAAAATAACCTCCTTGCAGCTGATAGAAGTAGAAAGGGAGAGAACTTTGTAGAAGGATGGAACTTTTCACCAGCTGAAGAAGGATGCGACCTTTTTGTCATCAGAAACACGCAGCATTGTCTAATTATATATATATATGTGTGTGTGTGTGTGTGTGTGTGTTGAACTTATTATAAATATATGAATGTTAATAATACAATAATTCAAACCATTAAATTTTCCTATCCTTTGATCAAGATGATACACATTAAATCACAAATATGCACGGTCTCTCAAAAAAGTACTCAAAAAGAGACAATTTCCTTTCGTATAATGGTTAATTCTGCAGATTTCTGGAAATCATGTATTGGTGTACTTGGAATATTTATTTCCGGACTTTTCTGTTTGGTTCCTAGAAAACTCATTTATAAATACGCATCGAGGAAAGCGGAACTACAAGAAAGATTTACAAAGAAAGGAAATTTTTACTTTCAGGTTATGATTTGGGTTTGAAGCACCGTTCCAACCAAAAACATGTAACTGAATAGAAATGGCATGAGACATTTTAAAATATAGTTACGCTGATCACTGAACAATTCCGGTTCGTAACACTTCAAAATAAAATTTTTACCAACATTAATAAAAAAATAAGATTTCAAAAAACTAAATAAAATCCACAGTTTGGTGCGATTGGCTTGAAATTCTTCATAAATATGTAAAGAAATATAGAAAAACATTCTGCTTATATTATAAACCCGAAAATATGGCCCGTTCCATAATATTTTGCCAATTTTTAACTTCTGGAAATTCCTGTATTTGGGTAGAAAAAGCTATCGGATCTGGGGGAGACCTAGAGGAAGAGAATCATGCCGCCTTAAGGTAAAATGATTTTTTTCTGTGCTATAAAATGGCTCCAAATAATGGACATTATTTAGTTTTACAGTTCCTTGAGCATGCATAAATTTGTTCGCAAAAATGTATATTGGGGTTTTGATGCTGTTTCAAAATTAAGGACTTTGCTAACTAAAGTAATTACCTAGGTACCTTGGTAATTTCTCCTTACAACTATGTTATGATGAATCCAAAGCCCCCAAAAGCTTACCTGCTTTCTTTACAGCAGTAAACTCATTTTTCATTTCTCTTTCTTTTCTGTTAGTTCCACATTTAAAAATATCTTCACCGGGGTTCTTGTCTGAATATTTTTTTTTCACTGAGCCTTTTTCTAGATTTGTTTAAGTGCTACCCGGAAATGGTCACAATTTGATTAGTGCTACATTAAAGCTGCCATGTGCTGGAATTGAATTTTAACCAGAGGATCTGGAAGCTTTCAGCCATGCCACCACGACTGCAAAAACGCAGTGGGGCAATATGACGAACGATAACAATTCACGACTTGTAACGATGCTTACACGTGTTAAAACTGTGACATACAAATGCGACTGAATGTTAATTGAAATCGTGCAGACAAATTCAGCTATAAAATAAGAAAAAAATTACTATTTCCATTTATAAGTACATCAGAGCTGAAAACGAAACTGTGTAACACAATATTTTCCCCTGTTGCAAGCACATTGTCTTGACCGTGAACTACTATTGGGGTAGTTTCCCAAGTTGCTATCAATAGTACCCCACTTATCTTGACTTCCTTGCAGGTGCTATTTTGCTGTTTCGGAGTCTGGAGAGATAAACCCATATGGCGCCATTTCCGCAGTTTCCTCTACTTCTTGATCGAAATATATTCGATATTTTTTAGATTTTAATTTTCTTTAGAATAACTTCTCGAAATCATTCAGATTTTTATTTGCACATTGCCTTGAATTTATAATTAATTTAAAGACTTATTTGGACACAGTCTTACAATAAAAACAGGATGTAAAATTATTTATTTTTATTGGGAGAAATTGAAAGCATTCATAATAAAGCATGGAGTATGATTTTTTGCTAATCATTCTTTCCTCCAACCCGTTGTAATTGAATCCACAACGTACTTTATCTACCAGTGCAATAAAACGAATGATTAAATTTCACTAAGACATTATTTCAGAAATGTATGAAGAATTTGGCGAATCTGAATATAATTTTTAGTGTATGGGTTTCTGTTATAATATATTTACAACCAAATGAATTAGTGAAAATTTTAATTCCCAATCCTGTGTAAAAGTTTTAATATTGTCACATTATCCTAGTAACAATACTAATAATAATAATAATTATACTGGATTTTGAATGAAAAAAACTAAATATTTTTAAAAATTTAATTTCCCTTTGAGATATTGGGTATATTTTAACAACTGTTAATTTTTAACAACGTTCATAAATAGCATTTAAAATTTGTAGTGCTTTTAAACATCTGAGCTTTCGTTTATTAAAAAAAACTGATTATAACTACTTTTTAAAAGGTTTCTTCTTCATCATATTGTTTTTCGTTTACTTTCGTCAGTATGAGCACTATGTATTGTTATAACATTAATAAAAATGCAGTTATGTGAAATATCTTGACTATTCACGCTTTACTGTACTATCCATCATTACTTTTACTAATATATGTGGCTTTTTCTCTATTAGTCCCAGCAATCGGGAGAAAAACAAATGTTATTAAAAACAAAACAAGAGAAAAAGCGACTAAACATGCGCTAAATTACGTTTATTATCCTCTATCATGTATTATTTTTCCAGAGCTTGTTCCTGGCTATTTTCCAACTAATGAAGTTATTTTCTTTTCTTTTATTTACACTAACAGAAAAAGAAAAATGTGCAAGTAAGAGGAAATATGGAATTGATCTGCAGAAAGTTACTAGTATTACCATACTATGAACATTATGCAGGCAATATAGAATATATTTTCCGAAATTGCGTTCATGAGAATATTGGAATAATCTAGCTAGCTTAGCTAAGTAGCTAATTTTTCATACTATAAAAGCAATAAACGGGATACATATTATATAATAGTAACTTTTATAAAGTGTATATTCTTTATTATGAAGTCGAATAAATATGCTTTAGATTATCAGATGTTAAAGAAAGCCTCAGGTACCAAAAAATGAAAAGCTAATTAAATCAAAGGAAGTACATAAATGTAAAATGCAATGCATAGAAATATGTAAATTGTTATAGCGGGAGTTTTCAAGGTGTTTTATTAGAGGGGCACTATTTAAACTATTGATTTTAGAAATATCTGTATAATTAGAAATCGCTCACCAACGTAATGTCATCTAAAGCACTTACATTCAATGCTATAAATTACATAATATATATATATATATATATATATATATATATACATAGACATACTCACTTCCAAAAGCTAAGGGCGGAGAGCAAAATCTTAATTTCCTTAAGCCAATCGGTATAAAAAAAGAAGCTGAAATTTGCTACAAAGGTAGAAGTAAGTATGCAAATATGTTAGGTAACAACCAGCCACGATTTCGCGTCGAGAAATATGCAAAAGAGTCAGTCGTATAAGAAACTGGAATTGTGAAGGTTTAATGGATTTGCATTTAAGTGCTGTTGAAAATTGTTTAGAACGTTCGTACGATTTGCCTTCAAGCTAGACGAGTTTCGATTTCTTCCAGAAGACGAATGGAAGATTTTGAGCTCTAGCGGACTGTCGGACGCTTTGAAACAGGACAGTCTATCACAGGAGATGCTCTTTTCTTTGACCTCCACACGTGTCACATCTATGGTTGCAGTGGACATTGGTAAGACGATATACGCCACTACCGTTCGTCAAAATCTACACATGAATGGTCTGTACGCCCGGGTTCCACGAGTTTGTGTTCCTTTACCCGTCTAGTCCAGTGGGTCAGGATGAAATTGGTGCCGCCAGTATCTAAATTGGTCTGTGTCTGACTGGGGAACGTTATATTCACAGATAAGTCAATTTTCTTGTCACAGTACGATGATAAAAGTTTAGGGGTCCAGAGGGAATAAGACACTAGAAATCTGCCCGAAAACATCATCGAGCATAACGCATTCCGTGGTGGAAGCATCGTGGTCTGGGCAGGGGTTTCATTGTGCTATCGCACCTACCTGTAAATCTACAGTTGAGGTTCTGTGATGGCTGTAAGATATCGAGGTGAAGTCCTAGACCCCATTGGTATACTGTAAAGTACTGATGGTGAACGGAATGGGGCCCGACTGATACACTGCAGTAGTCGGGCCTCATTCCGTTTTAATGGACGATAATGCCGGAACGATTGAGCTGCCATTGTTGACACTTTCCGGATTGGACATTTGGAGCGGCCGACTTACTCGTCAAACCTTAATCCAATTGAAAATCTATGGAATGACCTAGAGCGTGCGATATGTAGACGTTTCCCACCTCCAATCACTCAGAGATTTAGAAACTGCCCTACAGGAGGAATGGCGATTACTGGACTCACCGTTGGTTGATCAACTCGTAGTAAGCAATGTCACACTTTGTATGAAGGTGAGGGGTGCTCACATTCCCTATTAGTATCGTTTTTTTGTTTTTGTTTTGCATTTAAACATCATTTTACATAAAAAAAATGACGTCATCCACCAAATAAAGACGTTACACCACGATTTCAAAGATAATGCCCATTGTGGAGGCAATTACAACTTGTGCTAGAAAAAAAACATTCACTAAAATGCGACTACACTCAATATATTTAATATTCGTCCACTTAAAATAAATAACTTCATATTCAATTTTGACTGTATGCGAAAATCGGAGTTATATTTTCTTCTAAAAAATGTGTTAAAACTCTTCGCATTCGAGAGATTTCCTTTGAATATTTGGATTGAAAGATTCTCTGGAAATATTCCCTATTATTTGATTGTTTCATGCACACAAAATCATTTTATTAGTCAAAAAAGGATAATCTATAATAACTATTTTAAACGAACTGGAATCGCAATTTTCTCATCAAAGCCCGGTAACTGTGATTTCAGTATGATGTAATTGTTATTTGAGATAGTTAATTATGTTACGAAAACGATTATTTTTTTTAACGCTTGGAAATAAAGAGCTAAAAATTGCGAAAAATTGCTAAGAAAATTGGGAACACGATCATTTTCAGATATTTAAATTAGCGCAGATTGTTTTCAGCTTCTTAATCTTTTTGGAGTAATTATCTTTGTATATATATATATATATATATATATATATATATATTTGTATGTTTTTTGACAAAGACTGGGGTTTTTCGGATTTTTTAATACAATGTCACTATAGGCGCGAGAAGTTGTATTAGAGCTGCAGTTGCTGCGCTCATAATTTTCGTGATAATCTTTACTACTTTACTTCTTTCTATAAATATATATATATATATATATATATATATATATATATATATATATATATATATATATTTATATATATATGTATATATATATATATATGTATATATATATATATATATATATATATATATATATATATATATATATATATATATATATATATATATATATATATATATATATATATATATATATCTTTATATCCATATAATTTATATATATATATATATACCATCATACCTATACCTTGTAATATCATAATATACCGTGATAAGAACACTCAACCAAAAGCTGGTGCTATAAATAAGTACATTTTATGATGTTATTTTGCAAAATAAATAAATAAATAAATAAATATTTTCACGGCAATTTCATGCCAAGAGAAAGTTTAACAGTTTTTGAACTATTTATTTATGCCGATCAACAAACGTAACTTATTACAAAAACATTTATGCGATTGAGCAATTTACTGCTGCTGATTCCTTTGATTTTTGAATTGAAAACAACAGTTTTCAGTAAAAATTACCTATCACTTTGTTCTATATATATATATTCCAGAGCATAAGCGGTGCAGAAGAACAGCAAAATAAAAAAAAACACAGAAAAGGATAAATGATCGTCATTTTGCCGATACACTGTTGTGTGTGAGTGGCATCTCTTCCGTCTTCATATTTATTTCATGATCGTCGTCCCGAAATCCTTTTTCCCCATGTTTCGGAACTTGTCAGATTTTACAATAAAAATACCACCGAACTGGAAATAAAAGAAGGGAGACGAACACCATACGTGACACATATCAAAACGAAAATGTTTCCTAGCTTTCAAAGAATGCATTACAAGAATTATTTCTCCGATATTAAACAAGCATGCCCGGGGAATATTCTGTCATTCTTTCTTGGTATGGTGAAGTTTTGTTCGACCAGCGACGGATATTTGGAATAAACGCGTGCATATTTATTTATTTTGAAAAGGTGATTTCAGGGATGGAGGTGATTAATACGGTTTTAAAAATTAATTATTAAGCCACTAAAATAAAAAGACTTGGTTTTGAAATTTTTCTGAAAATAATGGCCAACTAATATGATGTTTACAATCCAAGTTTGATAAAAATGGATAATTTTAAAGAAAATATATATGTACCATTTTTACTGAGAAATTATTGCTAGATCTATCGTGTCGAATTCTTGTTGTAACTCTCTGATCTAATCTAATAGGTATACCTAAAGATATTTTAATCGCGAAAAATTTTGGCACACTAGATTTTGACATGAAAACCAATTTTGATCACTCCCAAATTTACTTTGACGGGTTTCTCTTTCACCTCTCTTCGTACATACTTACAGTGTCTCCAGCAAAAGACATACTGATTTCAAAACTACATTACTTGAAAACAAAGGACAACAGAAGGATGAGACAAACTGTATATTTATTGCGAATGAAGTTTTATACGGAAGTTTCGAAATATTTCTTCCAAAAACCTCTAACAGATGCCGGTGAAATCTCTGACGTCTATACTGGATTGGCCTCCATATTTTCCCGATATGGCACTTTCTGACTTTTTCCCGAGGAGCACACTGGAAGAATATGTCTACCGAAACAGCCCCAATACGAGCATGATTCGTCAATTATTTAGGGAAGTGCATCCAGGACCGTACCCAGAAAAACATTTCGTGGGGAGGGGACCAAAAGGTGAAAAGAGATTCCCCCCCCGGGTTACGAACTTGTGTGAATCCACTTTCTTTGAGACATTACCTGCTGGGATGATGACTTTCATTATTTGTTTGCGCCACCTGTATATGAAAAAAGGTTGAACATTTTGAAAAGACCATCCTGTCACAGTTTTTAGAGAATGAATTTACACTTATGCAAAATGATCTTCAATAGATTTCGACGTGCAGTGCTATCTGTCAGCGCGTCGCGTACTCAAGGTGATCGAGGTTATGTTTGGGGCTTAGAATCCATCCTAATCGAATATCTTTTAGCATCATAACATTTTAATCTCAACATGAAGATTACGTGTTTAAACATTAATATTACATCCTTAATCCCCCTCCCCTTAAAAGAAGTCTGGGTACGTCAATGTATGTTAGTAGATATTGGAGCTACTATTATGAAATTTCTGTTTACAGTTTCTAAAGATTAATTAATCAACATACCGTTTGCTGCATTCTTTTATTGATTTTTGCTTTTGAGATTTTATTTTCTTGTCCTTTACTTTACACCTTGCATGTATGCACGCACGTACGCATCTCGCACGACTCGAAAACTATTATCTGAGTATTGATGGAATTATGCTTTCAAAACTGCTGTTACAGCTAGTTGTATACATCTCTTTTTGCCCAAATGGCACAAGGCATTTGTATACCTATTAGAAATCCGTGATCTTCCAGATAGTTTCAAATGTATATACCTCTTTTAGAGATTTTAGGTGTTGCCACAAAAATGCAACTCTTGCGACACAAATGCAGCTATAATATCCATAAGAGATCTCTACACGAATAGTTCAGACAATAGATCCAGAATATGCAAACGACATCAAATAGTCAAGAAATGGAATTGACTCGAAATAGCCCAGAAATGGATATATGTCTATCTGAAATATCTGAATGATCTGAAATAGAAATTATAAATGTTTTCTCAATTCCTACTGTTAGTTCACACTGTCTATATATTTATGTATTTTGTTTAAATTTGCAATCGTTCGTAAAATACTTTTTATTCATCCACTCAAGTTCAAATGCATTTTTTTTAAACTTGTAGTGGATGGCACTTGATGTTAATACAGTTTTTTCAAATATTAATTGATTAATTACATTTAATTAATTATTTTTAGATCATGTTACGTGGGATTAAAAATAAATGAAAACAATAAACTAAACAATCAAACTGGATTAACAGTACAGACCGTTGCTTCACAAACGGCCCTGCGTTAATTAATTAATAATTAATAGATTAATAATTAATTTATTTATTTATTAAATTTAATATAATGTAACTAAAATAAAATTTTTCTTTAATGACCTAATTAGAATTTGACCTAATTTTTTTAATATTACTTGCTTATCGTTAGATCTCTAGAGAGATCACACCACAAATCTTCAATAGAGGTACATTTTATGTAATCTGGAAGATATCGCACTAGTAATCGATATGGTCATACCATTCTTGTGTGTTATGTGGGTGACCGCTATAGACAGAGTAATTTATTTGCAGATTCACCAAAGAGATTTTCAATCATTAAATTCTGAGGACAGTCAATGTTTTGTCAAGCCCAAAATCGTTCACAGCTATAGCCAACCTTCGCAACATTTGGCAAAGTATCCTCAGATTCAGAGACAATTTTAAGTTTCGAAAATGAACCAAACTTGGCGATGTCCCCTAAATTTGGTGGTATATTAACAAACATATTCGTAAATGTATATCACTTTCAAATAAATTTGAATGAAAGTATCTACTTATGTATGCGTTTATCAGAATTGAAAAACAATTTAGCCGTTGAATACTAATTTTTTGTATTTGCCCGTTAGTTGCAAATATTTATTTGCGAATCTCCTTTTTTGATGGTAGTCGTTTCGAAAGTTTATTTTGAGGGTCACCCAAATACTCCCAACACATTAAAATCTAAGATAAATTACTTTTTGGGCTATGCTCTACATCGCCCTAACTGTTATCGTGATTACTAATAACGAATTATTGCCAATTTAAACAAAAATAAGTTTGGAGACCGTAACAATGCTGAGCACATTTGATGGAAACATTTATTTAATTAATGTCATGGCTATTTTTTACGCCGCAGATATGAGGTTTAATTACCAAAACACTAAAAATGCATTATAAAGATTGTTATTTTGTTCACTCCCCCCAAAAAGTTTGGATGATCATTTTACTGATTGACGTAAACGAAAACTTTCAATGGTGTAGAGCAATTCTTTATTTTCTAAAGTTTACTCAATTTGATAACACATTATTCGACTCAACATATTATATAGATTCAAAATAAATTTATTTACTAGAGGGTGTGAAAACATAAATATAAAATAAACAAAATTATTTATAAGGTAAACCAGTAGGTGATGAAGATCACATATTTAATATTAATTGTCATTTATTTTCAATTTCTTAAATTTAATACTTAAGCATTTTAACTTTAAATTCTCTTCTCAATTCTAACAACACCGGCTTTCAAAATTTTGCATTACGCCTTTTTCCTACATGTTCAGTTTCAGTTTATTGCTTATCTATACGGATTTCGTGCTTAAATTATTCTTTCGCTTTCTGCTCATTGTCAATAATAAGTCCGTTACATTTCTTTGGCATTCCTAGCTGTTAAGAAGAACATTTTCTCATGCAGAACATTTGTGCTTAATTAATATCTATGCTTAACGTCTTTCTATACGCGTACATCACTTTATTTCTTTCATTACCAAGTATGGGCATGGACTCACATCAGTTAAAATTCTGCTGAACTAATGTTCTATCACAAGGGTTTACTGTAATTTGGCTAGTTTTTATCTTCAATAATTTGGCACCCAGTGCATTGTTATGTCTTGCCATTATATCTGTTGACTAGGAATATTCTGTAGTTTTTCGGAGTCTTTGATAATGAATGCGACTAATCTGTGAATCTAAACTCTTGGGCAAAACTTTAAACCCATTTATGCCTAGCGTCCCTTTTTTGGGACGGCATTTTCGCTATTAGTCGAAAACGTTATTTATTTTTCCTAGCCTTTATTCATGAGTATCGAGCGTCAACTGTACAAAATATTTTAACATGATCCAGTAGGATGTTGATATTTCGATTTTTATGCACAATGATTTTAAAAGAAATCATCCCTTGTTCAAGAAGTTGACGTCAGAAATTTATCTATTATTTCTGTTATCAGTATAAATCGAAGAAAGTTGCAAAAATATCCAGGCACAAATGGGTTAAGGGGTGATAGGGCACACAATAAGGAATCGTAATCACAAAAGTATTGAAGTGTTCGTCTAATTTCTTAACCAAGTTTCATAAACAATAGGCTCGTCTCCAAAAATTTCATCCATGAAATAAAATAGAATTTTTAAACTATCAGATGTAGTCGTCTGTTTTCGGAGAAAAATACATTAGTTTATGACGGGCAATGGTAGGAGAGAACACTGTTGTTTCAGCACCTTTTCCCGAAGTTATTATTAACAGTTACACGACGACGACGTTGCCGACCCCGCATTGTTATGTGATTCTGATTCCTTATTGTGCGCCCTATCACCCCGTAAAGTTTTGCCCAAGTGTTTAGATCCACCTTGTATACCCACGTTTGGGCTTTCTTTTAACCCATTTGTGCCTAGATATTTTTGCGACTTTCTTCAATTTTTACTGATAACAGAAATAATAGCTAAATTTCTGATGTCAACTTCTTGAACAAAGGATGATTTCTTTTAAAATTATTATGCATAAAATTCGAAATATCAACATCCTACTTGGTCATGTTAAAATATTTTGTAGAGTAGAGGCTCAATACTCATGAATAAAGCCTAGGAAAAATAAATAACGTTTCCGACTAATAGCGAAAATGCCGTCCCAAAAAAGGGACACTAGGCATAAATGGGTTAATATGCCAAGTTTAACTTTTTCGCCAACCTCCTGATAATTATTTGATTGAATTTACCTTCCGATTAAGAAACCCTTATTGGCCATCCTAGCTTAAGGTCTCCCAACCACCACCATCCTGTAATCGTTTCTAAGACGTTAAATAATTTTTTTCCGTCTACAATTGTCTCTCTTATAATTATTTCGCAAAGTGACTTTTACCTGGATTATTTGTACGACTTCACAAGACTCTCCCTTGTGATCTCCATTTATCGCTACTCAAACATTCGATAGTAATTTAAATCGCCCCACTAACTTAACATACTACAGGACAAGTTTTACAACCCCCTAAAATAAATCATTTAATGACGCAAGAGAGCAAAATGAGTGAAGTACAAACACAACCTACACTTTTAGAAAAGTTTCAATTCGGTACCTGGTGTCATATCTTCGAAAGAGCTGTTTTCTTCATTTTATTATTTTATTATGAGTAAATTTGCAGGTATTTATACAGACTAAGAATGAACGTACAGTTATTGAATTTACTATTTTGCATTGCATGTGCCAAAAAGAGGTTTCTTTTTCACGTAAAAATGAGCTTGTTTGGAAAGTAACAGACCGCTACTCGTCAAAGTATTGTATAAGTTCCACTATGGCGATGGGACACGTTTTCCAACAGCACTTATTACAAGACATGTCTCTGAGAAGCATGCGCATGAAGACTGCTCCAAAGGATATATCACAGTTTTGTTTGCGCTTGTGATTAAGAAAACCACGACTTTCGTTGAAAAAAAAACCTTCATTTCTAAAATTCTGAATGGACAGCTTTTGTAGAATCATTAATCTTCATTTGTTTTACATACGAAGGGTGCCAATGCAAAACTATCATTACTCGTTCTTTGAAACGTTTTTATGCAGATTTTGCATTATCTAACAATTGTTTTGCAGCAAAATTCACACTCTCCAAATTCAACCAATCATAGACGCTTGCAAATGGTTATGTAATTTTTTTCATTCTTGTATTTTGTTACATCGGATGATGTTTTAAAGAATAACCTATAAACCTTTTTAATAAATGTTATTGTGCTGATTTTTGATTTTTATTTCCCTCCAAAATAGCATAATGAAAGGAAAAGTTGAGATTTTTTTAAAATTATTTTTGGTTTAAATTCATAAATAGTTTAGTTTATAACTAGCATTACCATAAAAGTTTGCTGCAAAACTCACAACTTTCGCATTTAAATTTAAATTCTAGCTTTACTAGAATTATTACAGAGCTTGGAGTAAGTACAAGCTGTTGTTAAGGCAATAAATATATTAAACAGAAAATATGGTAACAATAATAACTTGAACAGAGGAGCGTGTGAATTTTATAACTACGCCCTTCATATATGAAATTTCTTTCTACAATTTCTTCATATATGAATTATTTTTCTACTATTATCTTACACACTATTATTATGCATGAGTAACAAGCAAGATTAATTACCTGTGGCTTGCCATTTAAAGTATAGTTTGAAAACTTGCCCGGCATATGGTGCTTATTTTCCAATTTTAGATGATCACACTTAAACATTTGTTGTCAAAAATTATTTCACTTAAAAAAATGACTCGGCTATTTTATGGGTATAAATATTAAATATCCAGTTATATCCTGTATATTTCAAAATTGATATAAATAAAATTAATTAATTAATTAATTAAAATATTTGGAAAACATGTCCATGTCTCCCCGACTACAGATTTATGAAGTAGTTTAAAATTTTTCAATTTAAACAAAATTATTTTAATAATTTAAAATTATAACCTCCGTACGGCAAAAAATATTCCATCAACAATATGTGATTGTTTGAAAATTTAAATAAATACAGTAAAAACTACATATTTGTTGCATTATTTTACAGAAAAATCTTTTGAAGAGAACATTTCTATTCCAGCGTAACAAATAGTAATCCATATTGTATGTTTTTTATATTTTGTGTTCAATAAAACATACGAAGTTTAAGTGTTTGAATTAATGATATTTCATTTATTAAAAAAATTTATAAACTTTCATAAATCTCTTTAAAATTCAAGAATATTAAGCACATTTTCTTTCTCCGATTTGCCAATTTTGTAGATTTTTCCTTGAAAAATAAATTGTTTTTTTACAGATACAATTAAAGTTATACAGAAAATACTTTCTAAAGTATTTGTTTTTATTTTTCTATCAGGAAGAAGAATTATTTCCTTTCTTAATTTCTCCATGGACCCTTAAACGCAACGTGGTTTTTTCCTTTCGACAGCCATTATAAAAAGGTTTAAGTTAGCATATATTTACCTTCATATCCCTGAAAACTTTTAGAATCTAATTCTCAATTTCCTTGCAATCAATTCGTTTTTCACTAAATGGAATTTTGTTGTACGGGGATTGTATACAAATTTTTAAAATGTAACTTTTTGAAAATGAATGAGATTATTTTTTTAATCTTTTTTCTGTTTTTTTAACGTTTATGATATGTCTTTCATAATTATACAGCTCCATCCAGTTATTCAGAATATCAGAAATATTTCTCGTGGTTTGGGTGTAATGAACGATTGTGGTAGGCTGACGGTAACAGCCTATTTTTCCAATTTTAAACCAAACAATGATTAACTCTTCAAGTATGGTGAACGACAGGCTTTCAACCAGAATAGCTACGGATACAAAGGCTACTCATTAGATTTCTTCATAAAGGGGTTTTTGCATTATCGAGCCCTAAATTAGTAAGTAATATAAATCATTTTCACCCAGTCGGAATTAGAAAGATTACAAAATTCCACTGAACTGAAGGTTAAAATCACGCATATAATAAAATTTGCATCTTTAGTTTTCTTATAGACTGGTAAACTAACGAGTTCACAGCACGATGTTTCACATGAACAAAAGAAAGAAATTTCTCTATAAAATTATTTTTAAATCTTCAATTCCGGACGTATAAGATTAGTTATGAATTTTAATAACACTAGGACGTGCACAAGGAAACTTACGTTTATTTTTGTGATAAATTTTCTCGTTTATGTTTTAAGCCTATATTATAAAAATTGTCTCTCATTTAAATCACGTAATTCAAAACTTTTTATTGTTTCTATCTTATAAGAAAATGAAAACAGTATTATCATCTGAGGATTATATTTCTTAAAATTCCACTTCAAAATTTTAATTAGAGCAATTTGTTTTTGGCTTCCAGTAGACTCCTGGAATACTTTAGCTCCTTTAGAACATCCATGCAACAACAAGGTGCCCGCGTGTCTCCTCTACTCTGTTAGAAATCCCTGACTTAAAACAATATTTATTATTCCGTTACTACCGTTAATACTATTTACAAAGAAATACACTGCTTACACTCAAGAAATAGGGGAAGTCTAAGTATATTAAACCTTTTACACATTTACTCACTTAAAGAGACATAAAACTCGAGGAAACGATAAAAAATTTCTGTAAGATCGCCAAGATTGTTCTGATCGAACTTGATTGGCATTTCTTCTGCGTGAATTGTTTCTCAGAATGTATCTGATCTCTCGAGAGTTAATGAATTTTATTTATTTTTTTTTCCTCAGTGTTTGGTTACTTGTCACATTTCACGATAAGAATACCACTCGATAAGATAGAATAGAATTGAGACAAACAATATGCTTGACAACTACCACAATGAAAGTAACGCAGACGAAGAAGAGATTCTTCAAATAAGAAATTTTATCCTTTGTAATTCAATAAAAGAAAGACAGTGTGTATTAGTGAAACATTAGTTTGCTGCAATAATAAGAAATTTCAGAAGCATCTAAAACGATGTGAATACCTAGTTTTTCAATTTAATTAATTTATACATTTATATGTGTATGCGTGTTTGTATGTATGTAAATTTACATTGCAGAAAATTCTCACAAATTATAACGATTTCTGCTTTTAGCATGTGTTAAAAGTGTTTCCCTAAAAAAATATTTATTTTATAAAATTAAATGGCAATACCACTGGCTTAACATAAATCAACTTCAATTAAGCCTTTTTCGCAGATAACAGATAGGTTAAAAACATTTAAATGAACATAATTTATATTACCTAATATATGGATGTACCCTACTTCTTATTTATTGTACTATTATTAATTTTTTTCTTCATATTTGTTTTATTGATGTTACAGCATTTTTATTGATATTATTATTAAATTATATTTTATTTTATTTTACAAATTTAATTTACTATTATCTTTTACTAATTTCTCATACCCTTTCCCTAGCCTTTTCCCTCTTTCAGCCTTTATTCTCGCTGGTTTACCGATTTTTTTTCCTTCTTGCGAAAGCCAACCACCGGGTTTTGTTTACTTATTTACTATTTTTGTAGAAGAAAAATCTTTTTCAAGTTGAAAAAGGTCTGCACCACCCGAAAAAGCACGCACTATTTTAATTTAAAATTATGTTATTTAAACACAATGACATTCATTTAAATATTTACAGAGTGAGTTTCTTCTGATGCACGATTAAATCAATAGATTATGCGTATGTACTTCAATTTTATGTCAGAATATTAAACTTAAGAAAACCGTGTTTTAAAATTTCTGAAAAGGGTTTATATTTTAACACATTTCATCATTATACGCCGTAAGTTTAAATGTAATATCACACACATGCTAAAAACATGCCTCAGCATAATCTTTATAGCACCAGTTTCTGCAAATCATAGCATGTCATGAGGGAATACGTTTGAAAGTTTCGAAAATTAAATTCATATAGGATTTGCTTAAATTAAAACTAATAAGAAAGAGAAGAAAACACAAAACCTGATTCAGAAAATGCAATAAAATAATAATTAAAAATTATCCAGATTTCTTCAATTTTCCCCCTTCACATCTTAAAATTAATTGCAAATACTATGCATTTTAGATTAAACATTCCACAGCACATCTTTTTCCCCTCATATTTTACTTTAATTAAACTTTGCAAAATTTTCGTGACAAGTTCAGATTGCTGTTTGATGAGATGGAAATTTCAATAAAGTGTTCTTGAAAAGTAAAACAAGAAGGAGGAACAACTGTTTAAAACCCGATATTAAAGGATAATTTATTTTTGTCTCTCTAGCAATGTTTAGAAATTTAATAAAGGAGTTATTCTTCAAAAGTTTTGAAGTTATCATTTTTATTTAATTATAAATTTAAAAAGTGTGTATTTGGATGGAAAATAATTTTTTTCGGATAATCTGATAACTCTGGTGGTCAACACGATTTTAATGTCTGACTTCTACATGTTAAATTTTAGTTCCTCCTACGCCAAAACTAAGGAAAATATTTTTTTAAATGAAAATTTGCTTTTGTAGAAATTAAAGCAATTTTTCAATTTTTTGGCAAAAATCACTGATTTTTATATTTTTTTTTATACTTCCACTCTAAATTATGATCAGAAAAGTTTTTGCTGGATATATAAGCCTTTTTTATTCAAGATTTGTGATAAACAATAACATATAAATGTAAAATAATAAATTAATGTCTAAAATTGAATATTTTTCGTATTTCTTTTATGTTCGTATACGGAAAATAATAATACAAAAAATAATAATATTACAAATAATACTACAAATAGTACTACAAGCAATACTACAGAGTTACAAATAATAATAAAGTTTACTTTCGGGTTAATCAAAGTGCTGCCATCTTTCGTTTATGAAATAAATTAAAATATACTTATTGACGTAAATCAGAAAAAGGCAAACTTTAAGAACTAAAAATGGAAATTTAAGTGTTTTTCAATGTCTAGAATCAGAATTTAAGCATGTGAACAGACCCCTCCACCCAAAAAAAATGTTGACCAGTGTAATGTCAGGGTTGTGTTTGTAATTTTTTTTTATTGCCATGTAAAAATCGATATGGCAACTGAGGTAATCAGCATAATTCGATGCTGTTAAAGTTTGTGTATGCTTGATGTTTCTTAGGTTGATTTAAAATAAATAAAAAATGAAGAATTTTTTAGTTAATATAAATGAAATGATGCAGTTAAATGTATTTGTAATATGAAAACATGGTTACAGTGTGTGTGATTTGATTTGCAGTGACATCACACACCCGGTGAAACCTAATATGTTTATTAAATAACTCTAAACATAACATCACAAAGACGTCCAACGTGTATCTCATAACACAAAATAAACCTCCAATCAACATGTAATTCGTTTACTTATCCGACACGGTCCTTCGAACAGACTCAAATGACTCTGAATTCGGCTCAAACTCTGAATTTGACGGATCAAAAGAGCAGCATAGCATTGAAAATGTACAAGGGAATGGTGCAACACTTCATAAAATGATTCATCAAAATATATGTACTAGAGCTCAATGAGGAAAACAATTCAGTGGCACTGTTTTTCTGAAAAAATAACTGTAATCCATTGCTATCTATATTTAAGTTTTCAAATTATAAAAACGATTTAAAGTTTTCTTTTCCTTGCCTGGTTGATTCTATAAACTTTGTTTATGCATGAAATTACTAAAAGGATACAGGGTGTTCAAAAAAGACCTATATCCCTACGATTTCAAATTTTCGAGAGAAGTGCAAGAACAAAGTAGGAACTCCATATTCGTATTACGAAAAACCGACATAGATAGATTATTTCATTACTAACTAAAAGTAAAATTAGAATTTTGTCTGTAAATTACTCAATTAAAAAAATCTATTTGTTTGAAGTACATTAGAAGCCACAGCGACCTACACAAAAATGATAGGTGAATATATAACTTAAACCATAACTGTAAATTTGCCAGTAATTGTTGTCTGTAATTGCCCCCAGTTTATGAATTTGCCTAAAGTACATTAAGATCTGTAGATGGCATCAATAATGTGCAGTCTGCATAGCTGTCAACACCTATGAATTTTCATTAACTGTTTCTGTAAATAATGTTTAATCGCAAAATCTCAATTTAATATGCGAGTTGTTTGCTTAAAAAGAAATGTATCAAAAAAAATCTATACTGTTTGCAAAATGTGGTAAATTATATTCTGTAAAAATTGTATCTGTGAGTTTGCCCAAAACGGTGTGTCTCTACCAATTGTCTTAAGGCTTATTCACTTGAAAATCATGTAACTTTGAACAGTTTTTGGTTGGTGAGAGTGGGGGGATTTAAGTAGGAATCAACTAATTTCCATTCTTAAAAAAAGTACCACCGTATTAGCCCGAATATAACACGACCCCAATCTTTCATCATAATAACTTGAAAAGTCCTACATTTAGGCCTTAAACTTAGTGCAAGTCTGGATTATTTACTGGAAATGATCAGTCAAAAAGCATCGCCTCTCATTCAGACTAATACGGTAATCATTTTCTTTTTAATTCTACACCGATCTTCGGTATTTTTGCCATTAGTTGACAAGCATCCCAGTAAAATTATGACCAAGTATAAAAACAAAAATTGGCATTCCCAAAAGAGTAGTTGTCAGTCAAAAATTTTTAAATTTCAGGACTGTGCTTGAGGTAGTCAATATCGGCATCACCATGGGGTCACAGAGGGCAGCAAGTAGTGTCCCTCACAACTATCCGATGAAAGTATTTGTGCAGATAGTCAAGCTTTATGTCATATGAAAACATGGAAATAAAATGGTCATTGTTTATCCAATGATGCTAAATATTTATAGTCTGTTTTCTTATGTATCGTTCTTACTTAAGAGTTTACCTATAAAAACACTGCAAAAATAATTTTAAAAAAATTAAGAAATCGATTGTATGGTAGATTTGGCAGTATATCGATTATACTGTAAAAAAAGTAGATATTCAAACAAAATCTGACGAAATAAATGACTCTGTGAGCTAATGCTTTAATCTAGAAGGCATTACAAAAACATGGCAAAACATTCAATATGTTCAGAAAGCTGAAATACTGCATTAATATTAATTTGCACTTACAGAAAATCAGCTTATTAGCTGTTCTAACTGTAATTTAATGCTGATTGAATCTGTGTCCATCAAAGGTTGCTGAAGTACAAATTTAACCAAATTATTGAGATAATTTTGCATTATTCAATTATTTTTAAATTTCTAAAATGTGAATGTTGTAAGAATTTATTGTGTTTATTCAATGTATTCATTTCAGTGACTTATGATGTGAACCCTTAGCTTCTGCAGCCATGGCCAGCAGTTTTAAAGCTGTTTGTTACTTTGATTTCCTATTTACTAACATCAGGAGTATTAGTGTAGGAATTACACTTCAAAGATTTATGCAAATATATATATTGCCTTACATAAGCATCAAAATTGCCTTAAACTAAATAATATTTTCTTCAAAAATACTGTAAGCATTCAGAAAGTGTTTATGATGTTTTTTTTAATTTTATAAGTGTATATTTTAGCGATTGTAATAAAAGTGAATAACTGTATGAAATTATATTCATTAAATATATTATAACTTTTTTTGATATATTTTTTTTAATTTTTGATTTTTAATTTAGCATATTTATTTTTAATTTAGCATATTATATTTCTCTTTGTTTTGATCATAAAGAAGAGAGATAGGAAAATCAACAATAAATAATGCTAATTTTTCATCAGCTTGCTTGATTGTTTTAATTTTATTAGCTATGCTACATGTGTAATTATGCCACAGTAATACATAATATGCAATAAAACTATCTAAAAAAATTAAATCTGGTTTTAATTGGGTTTTTTTGCCTTTCTGTAATTAGTAAGCTGAATCCCGCACTTTTTTGTCACATCCTGAATTTTAATTGGGAAAGTCTTGCAAATCAGTGCATAAAAGTTCACGAGTCTACATCACTAATGTTTTCCTGGCTGAACAGTAAAACAAAATACTAAAATGAAGCTGTTGCACCCAGTAAGGTAAAAAATCTGGAGTGACTCCACTCGACTTTCCGAACACTTACGATTAAGATCATTACCAAGCATTTAAATAAATTTTAATCGATGAATAATTCAAACATATATACCAAATTGAAGCTCGATCGAATGTACCGTTTAAACGCTAGCGCACTTTCAAGAATTTTCCTCCATAGGCCATAATGTAAAAGAAATCTTTGCCGTAGCCCTGTAGAAAAACAGTAAGTCCTATACACATCAAAATCAATACCGGTCTTGCGAAGGTAGTTTATAACATGTATACCCAATTTGAGCTCAATCGAATGTACCGTTTAAACGCTAGCGCACTTTCCAAAATTTTCCTCCATAGGCCATAATGTAAAAGAAATATTTGCCGTAGCCCTGTAGAAAAACTGTAAGTCCTATACGCATCAAAATCAATACCGGTCTTGCGAAGGCGGTTTATAACATGTATACCCAATTTGAGCTCAATCGAATGTACCGTTTAAACGCTAGCGCACTTTCAAGAATTTTCCTCCATAGGCCATAATGTAAAAGAAATCTTTGTCGTAGCCCTGTAGAAAAACTGTAAGTCCTATACACACCAAAATCAATACCGGTCTTGCGATGGTGGTTTATAACATATATACCCAATTTGAGCACAATCGAATGCTCCGTTTAGGAACTATTGTGTTCACTCGCATACACACACACACACACATACACACATACATACATACATCTCGTAAAAATAGCATAAATGAATTCAGAAGACCTCAAAACGTGTAAATACACCAAAATCTCGAATTCGAATTTTTTCATGATTACAATACTTTCCTTACATGGTACATGTTCGGAAAGTAAAAATGAGACAAAAAAAGCAGCTAAGTTTGTGAAATTGACACTAAGCCAGAAGAAAATGCTGAAAATTTAGACTTTCATGTGAATTTATAAAAGTATGATTATTGCGCCTATGAACTTTTTTTTTAAGATCCCTTTTTCATAACTTAGTAATCATGATCGCTCATCTGAAAATCGAAGAATAGAGAGGACAAACACATGTTTTGCCCCGGGTGCAAATATTGTAGCTATCTCCCTGGATTTTGGTGTTTATAAGTTAGATTTCATTTTTTTTCTTTTTTTTCAACAGGGCTAAAAAAATGAATTCTTTTATATTATGGCGTATGGACGGGAATTCTTGAAAGTGAGTTATCGTCTAAATAGTGCATTTAATTGGGTAGAAATTTGGTATGTGCATTATAGATCATGGTCATGTGACCTGCATGGATTTTGATGTGTGTTGAGCTCATATGCCCTTCAAAGAGTTACGAAAAGATAAACCTTATACGTTATGACCTATGGACGCAAATCAATTTTAAGTCTGCTACCATCTAAATGATGTTATTCAAATTGAATATTTATACTATATGTCACCGTCTCACATATTGTTTAGATTTTGGTGTGTTTAGTTACATTTTTTACAGGCCTACTAAAACGTATTCTTATACAATGCAGCACTCAAATTTTAAAATGGACTAGTGTCTTAATACTTTATCCGATTGTGTTAAATAAAATTTTAACACTTTGTAGAGATAAAGTTTTCAGGAAGTCAGGTGGAACCACTCCAGATATTTTTTAAACTCATGTTGAAAATTGTGGTATGTTCTGAAAAAATGCTGTAGCTTTACTTGATATTGAGGAAAAATACATTAAGTAAATTATATCGCAAAACTACACAAAAGCAAAATGTATAAATGGAAAACATTAGTCATTGGGACTGCTTTAAAAATGTCTTTTTCAGATGAGTATTTAATTAGCATTTGAAATCCACAAAATGGAGTAATTAGTGTGATTGCGAGCTTAAATCTGATTTTCGGAACATATTTTTTTGTTCAATGGGTGTGCACGTGCTGATTGATTATTACTATGGCCCGAACCACTGGCCATTTTATTATGGGAGCACCCAATGGGCGGCCAGTTACCCCTATAGAGGAACGGGCAAATTAACACCCATGGCCAAGCTGGAATTCGAACCAGGACCCAAGGGGTGATAGAATGGCTCTTTAGCCATTACACCAGTATGGAGTCGATTTTCAGAACAGGCAAGTACGTTTTATGAAAAACCCTAATATTCAGTTGTATGGAAGTAATTGAAAGAAATTAAGAACAGTGAATGTTAGCCCCAAAAGACAATAAAAGATGTCTGGTTTAAATTAAAGGAAATTAATTATAACTTCTAAGAGAATTAATGTAATTATTACAGTACAGAATCTGTTATCCAGAATGGTCAGGACCAGATGTATTCTGGATAACTGGTTGGGTTTTAACTGGACATTCACCGATTTGATTGGTAGCATATATGTTACTGTACCTTTTATTGTAATTAAACATTCATTGTAAATATACTAGAGAAATAATATTGAAAGTTGATAGCGGTGTACATAAATTATAATTTAAAGCCCAGTTTTCTGTTTTAGGAAACTAAATATTCCAGTCAAGGTATCTATAAACTGTAATCCTCATATGTTTCTCAGTGCAGGGGAACTGGAAATTCTAATTTAAGAAACTAGAAATTATTGGTTGAAACAACAAAACAGTTCTGTTTTAGGAAATTAAATATTATACTCATAGTATCCATAAATTCTTGTTCTTAAAACCAGAATTTCCAGTTATGAGATCTTGAATTATTTTCAGAGCTAGAAATGCTAATGCCTTTTTTCTTGCTCAGGGAACTAGAAAATTTTGGGTACCTCCTTCGAAATATTTAACTAGAACTGTCTCGTTCTTTGTTCTAGAATTTATAAGGAATACATAGACCTAGAAATTCTAGTTTCTCCAATTATTTTCTAGATGAAAGAGGCATGTTTTTTTTTTTTTTTTTTTAAATTCAGTAATGCAAACCCGCATTACATACTGACCCTTCAACGAAAAATTCATCAGCTAAACTACTATAATAAAATAATTTTGCCTGTACATTACTTGGAATTAAAAAATTTTAACTAATTGGCTTGAATGAAAAAAAAATGGAATTTGACATTTTGCGAAAATTTGTTCAAAATGTTTAGTTTTTTGTTCGCTTATGCCGCGAAACAACTTAAGCCAATTAAATGAAATTTTGTGACGTAATAGGCAGTCACTCAGCATACACTATATCCGTTGGACTTTTTGAAAATATAGATGAAATCTTGGAGATTCGAAGAAAGTATATTTAAAGAAGTAAAATTTTGTTCACACACACTCATCACGCAGTAAGGAAAATTGCGAATGAAATGAAATTTAGTGAAATGATAGATAACCACTCAACTTAAACTCGAAATATAAAGTATAACTGTTGCAATAATTTATTCAAAATGAGTAAATATTTGTTTCTGTATCTCTCATAAACCACCAAAGCAATGAAATAAATCTTAGCATTGCCATAGCTGGTCACAAAACTCAAACGTGAAAGTACTTCGAAAATTTTCTCTATTTTCGGTTGTTTTTTTCTCTTGAAAATTGACTAAATGTTTGTTATGTTTCTGCAAAATTGCAATGGTATAGAATGAAATTTTGTGTTTTTGTTAATATGTATTACACACTTAATCGCCAACGCCAAGTACTTCAGCCAGTGCAAGATGATTAAAAGAAAATTTTTGCACATCATAATATAAATTCAATAAAAATAAGAAGTCAGATGTATAAAATCCAGAAAATTATTTATGTAAATCCAATAATAGCATTTAAAAAATAAAATACTCATCATTAGTAATCCTAAAATGCATGGGCAAGAAATAAGATTGCTTTACTTTTTTTCTAGAATAAATTCATAAAAAATATTATGTTTTAGGAAGATACTTTTATAATATTTGTTAATATTTTGTGCACTGAAGAACGTATTTCTTAGCTTAGTGTATAACATTAGTAATTTATACAATTTTTATAACAAATAAAAATGTGTTATAAATAGTTCACTTAAACCGGCATATTCTATTAAGACTCATCTTTTATATATTATATTCCACGTATGTGCACCGTATTTCAAACTAATTCATGAAAACTTGCTTGAAAATAAATTTTACTATAAGAAAGTATGATCTTTATTTTGACATCCTAGAACTTGTAGCATATCATATTAATTTGGGACATGTTCCTCCTGTAATTCATAAATAATTGTAGCGGAAAGTGAATTGTCTTTCAGACTTACCATCTCACGTTCCGCAAATCATAATTTCAAGTCACTTACGTATCTTCTTGTCTCATGTTAATGCGTTGTAATAGCCAGCATCCATTAAATTGAGATCAGCAGCCAGAGTTTCAGATTTCTCAAGAATCTGATTTATTACATTCACATTAGCGTCAGATAACGAATGCGTTTAAGCAAGATTTAAAGAGAAAATGAAACCGGTTTCGTAAGAATATTTTGCTAATATCAATATGTATTCAAATACCACTTTCTTAAGAATTTCTTTTTTAGCGTAGGTAAACTAGGATTAATAGTCTATTGTATAGAGCCCAAAAAATTCTCTTAATTTAGGACATGTCAAAAAAAAAGTTAAAAAAAAATTACATGGAAATAATTATCATTTAAATTTTTACTCAAAAAATATAAAATATCTATTTTGAGAAAAAATAATATGTTATGAAAAAGAAAACAAAATATCGAAAAAATAAAATATGTGTTGCACGATATTAAGGAAAATATACCAAAAAGAAGGTATCTTCTTTCCTTCTAGCCTTCTAACAGGGATACATTAACTCGCCTATAGGTGGAAAGTATCATTGGCACACCCAAAAATGCACAAAACGGTATACAGGGTGATTATATTTAAAGTTCCACTTTAACACGATCAGAAAAGGAAAACTACTGGACCAAATGTTAACTTGGTAATTGTGTTAAGGTGGTCAGGAGATATATTATCTGTGCAAAAAAGGCTCAAAAATTCAACACCAGGGGCAAGGACGTATTTAAGGGGAAGAGGGCTCAGGGTTTGCCATCCCACCCATGAAGAACATTTTGGAGGGGTTTCAAAAATTTCAGAGGGGGGTGGGGTCCAAACGGTAAAAAGGCAGTATTTTTATCAAAAATACACTATATCATTATCAATTTAGTAACAAATATCAAAATTTCGTGTGGGAGGAGGCTCGGACCCCTGCCCCTTCCCCTCATAAATACGTCCTTACCCCTGGTGTTGAAATTTTGATCTTTTTTTTTCCGCCGATAATAAATCGCCTGACCGCCTTTACACAATTACCAAATTTTATAACATTTGGTCCAGTAGTTTTCCTTTTCTGATCGCTTTAAAGTGGAACTTTATTATAATCACCGTGTACATATATTGTTCTGGCGATCTCAGCAACATTTTGTTTCTCCCCCATTTTGTATAACACTTTAAGATGCTAAATTATAATAAGCAATGAAAATATACTTCAGAAGGTTTCAAATAAGAAGTGTAAAATCGGCAGGGTTTCTCATTAATTTAACTCTGCAGTGTTTAAATAACAAGAAATCTAAATAACGGGTTGCCAGGATATTTGAATTGCCTATTTTATGGAGCTTACTAAGTTACATTATTCTGTTTATTTTGCCACACTAATTGTGTAGTTCTTGGAGAGCTATTTTACCACACCACGGGTCCGTGTTGGATTTCCAGAATGCGCTGGGGTGTAATTTCGTCCGTCCCTTCATTGGAGGCAACGCTGGACCACCTATTAGATGCCTCGCTAATAAAGAAAACAGAAATTTCGGCTTTGGTATTGTCCAATGCCTGCACGGCAATTGTCCGTCATTAGAAAAGAAAAATGTTGTTTATTCTTGGATAGCGATTTTGTCAGTCACGGCTAGGCGTCAAAGGATCATGATCCCGTGCAAACATCCGACTTGTTCTCGGCGCACATCCAAATTGAATTGAAACCACATTGCTGAATTGAAATCTGTCACCAATCGACGAAATTACTGAATGCAGAGATCATCGCTGTCAGAAATAGCTTTACCCGTGTATTACATTTGTTGTACACTCTAATAAATTTTTCGTCAAATTTACGGTAAAATACTGGCAATGGGGGTGCCAACTTTTTTCCTTAAATTTAACGGCTTACCGTAAAATATTATGTTGTATTTTTTTTAGTTCATTTAACGGCTTACTGTTAAATATTATACCGTATTGTTTTACTGTTAAACCGTATATTTTACGGAACACATGTAGTCATACTGCAATATATCTACAGTATATTAACCGTCATTTTTGCAGTTTTACCTTAAATTTTACAGTACATGCATGGCCAGTCCAGTAGAAAAATGTGAGGTGCCGGTTGCTCCCCAAATATTTAATTTCTATCTCTACGCTGAAACACAAGACATATTTAATCTGCTTCCGTCCAGCTTCTGCGACCGATCTCGGGACCTAAGGTATGGGAAACAAGCGTTCTAACCACCATGCAGATCCGACTCGAAATGGAGTGACTAAAGTTTGAACTGACTGTTATGGTTGTGCGATTCTTTGGCGAGCGAGATCGATCCGTATTACCCGGTGCTGATCTGCATCTTTTATTTTTCCATGGGATGAATCAAAATTAAAATAGTGTTACATGTGATTTATAGCCTCTACTAATAGGAAAATAAACATAATATCAACTTATAAACTAAAAAAGTACACTTTTTAAAACTTTCAGTATCGGAATTCTCATGTTGGGCAATATTGGCCAAAATCGAGACAAAACGACCGATTTACGCCCACGGGTGACGAAGTTGACCAATTTTGAGGGGATATTGGCAAAAAATTTCTGAGCTACTGGGGTAGATTTCCATAAACGACTGCAAAAAATTAGTTCGTGAGATTTTTTCACTTAGCACGCTATTCTCAAAATTCAGTTTTTGTAATTTCAACAGCATTATGAGTCATACACTCAGATTGCAACAAACTGAGAAATTAATTGAAAATCCTTGATTATGAAAATTGCGAATTGAAGTAGAGTAACATACGAAATCATTGATGGCGAAGAATTGATATTTGTCCAAGATAATATGCAAAGTGTCTATTTTCTTTGTTCGAACCAGAAAGTAAAGCTGTGAGATTATTGATGGTGGAACCAAATATATGAAGAACAACCACTAAATACTATAACTACTATTTTTTACCAAAACATCCTTTGAATTTAGAAAAAAATTCTTTCTAATTGCGTTCATTTCATCCTAATCATTCGTAAAGGAGGAATAGTGGAAGACACAGCGGCGAATCAGAGAAGATATTCCACTATACACCTACCATAGACTACTTATGCCTTCTTGGGAGCACTCAGAGAAACTGCAAGCATTGGTAAACTCTGAAGTTTTATCTATGTTTGTGCGGATTTATCCAAGGAAATGTACAAGTGATTCCCAGTAAAATATATCAGAGCTAATAGATATTATAAGAATAAGAATAAAACTGTAGACGAATTCAAGATACAAAATAATTTTTTATAGACCAGAACAAGAAATTTTACTGACAAATACTATAAATCTCATAAAGAATTACGAGATATACAGAAAAGAATGTACAGAAAAGATTATGTGCTTTAATTGCCTTGGTGACCACCATATCAAAAATTGTTCATCAAAATATGTCTGCAGCGTATATAATAAAAGACATCACAATACGTTACACGACGAATTAAAAAATAATCCTGCCGTTGATGCGATTTCTGTTGATATGGTGAACAATATTAGACCAAAAGATCCTTTGGAATCTAATATTTCAGTTCGTACAGTTCAAGAATCAGCTTTGCGCATATCACCTACGGTGGTAACCTCTCTCTTGTAAATGCCGAATGAAAAAAAAAAATGTCTGCACCGTGCTATTGGACAGCCAATATTTTTGTCGAAGTCAATGCTCTTATCAAACACCCTCTTCCCTCTTTGGGCATTTTCCGATGTTCTTAGAAATATCGACATTTTCACAAACTGTTTTTGATTGATTTGAATCTTTCCTTTTATTTAGAAATGCACATTTCTATTTCAAATACAATTGTATATTTTTTTCTGTTGCTCATTTTTGTATCTTGCAGTTTGATATGCTCTGTTGGGAAAGCCTCATCTCAGATGCCTAAGAAATATGATATTCTCTGTGATGTCTGGATCACTTCTATCAAACAAAGCTGAGATTTAAGCTTTGTTTGATAGAAGACAACACTCTGCTGCAATCACGATCATCTCAGCCACGCCCATAATTTCGCTTGCCATTTTTGTGTGCGAAGATCCAACATTTTCTTTTTCTCCTCGCATGTGCAATGTAGACTGGAAAAATATTGTATAGGGAGAATGCAATTTTAAAACTTTATTCCCTTGTTACTTTCGTTTGAATAACTGCAGACTAGTACGGTATGATGTCTAAAAATCGTAATAAATGAAATAAATATAATAACTAATAACTGAATATAAGGCAGCTGAATAGGGGAGAACGGGGTACAGTGTGTCTTTGAAGATACTTGTTGTTCAGTGAATATTTTCAAATGAGGAATTTATTTAAAGTAGTTATAAAACAACTTAACATTGCGGAAAAGTTAAACATCTCACTTCGAATGTGGCGGGAGGAAAGAGCCCTTTAGTTTTCTGATCATCTGCATGGAATTTGAAGAAAGGAAAACTTTATGCAATTACACTTAAAAATTTCGAATGTAAATATGAGTTGTATGGTATGTTTATATAGTCTAAATTACCTTCTTTTCTATTATGCTTTATTTCAATGAATATTTTAAAGATTTAGAATTTACCCTTTTCCTAACTGATGCGAAAGTGAAAAAAAAACTGAGAGGCAACCTAAAAAAATCAGAAATTTTTACAGGTACACCTGTGAAAACCACAATCCAAATGAGATAATTGAAAAAAAGACGAGTGAAAGACCCAATGATATGAGGCAGGAGAGGAAAAAAAAAAAGTGAAAGCAATTGCAAGAATAGCTCAACTGAAGAAAAGGAAGAATGGAAATAATCTTCTAGTGAAGCTGACTTGGGGGATTCTAAAATGTAGAAATATGTGAAATGTGTAACAACCAAATTACAACCTTACAGCCAGCTCGAGGGTTCTAGGACGAGAAGAGGGGGGGGGGATCACCCTCCATGGGGAACTTTCTTAAGGATCCTAACGTATATTTTCCCGTGGTTTCGGAGAAAACCACTGAAAAATCCGTACGGTTAGGTTGGCGGACCTGACCTGTGTTTGAACCAGGCACCTTCCGTCTCCCAGTTGAGAGTGCAGACGCCCTCAGGCACTGGTCGGGCTTGAAAATGTAAGACTTAAATGTTGACGTTGGAGATTTCGTAATAGTCAAGGTCAACGGCAAGAAAAAATTCAGTTTCAAACACTATGTTACTGAATTTGTAGGCAACATTGAAAATGAATTTGAAGTGAACTACATTGAAAGAATTAATTCAGCCAGGTTATGAACTTAAATTTGATGAGCATCGGACAGTAAAGATGCTGTGAGAAAGTTACCAAAACTAAATGTATTTCAAGGAAGAGAGAACAGTGACGAGTTGACTTTTGCTGCAGATTTTCATTTATATAATTCCCAATACTTATTGTACAATAACAGTTTTCGATATAATGTCATAAAATAACTATAAAACTAAAATTTCCTGAGCTCAATAGAACTCACAGTGATATTATCCAACTAAAATCCTTTTCTTTAATTTTATGAACATATTCAGTTTGTGAATATGTTCATAAAATTAAAGTTTACTAAAGAGGACTACGGTTTTAGAACCATAAAATTAAAATTCACCTTATGAACTTTAAGATATTTTAATATCTAATTTAATACTAAATATTGACAAGCAATGAAAAAGCTAAAACTGCTATCGAGTGAAAGAATTTTTTTTATTGTGTTTCTTTTCAGCTGACCTACTGTACCCCATTTGTTGATCTAGTATACCCCTTTATGGAGTATACTGGTCCAACAAAATTACTAAGAAA